>CAHIKZ030001056.1:0-90000 GCA_903632075.3 Acanthosepion pharaonis
GGTTATATTTCACTAATTCAAAACAACAAGGCTGATACCTAGATGCCAATCTAGTAGCACGCTTAAATGCATGTAGTCGGGGCACCAGGAAAAAAAAATTGCTCGTCGAAGCAGTTGCCATGAAAATATTTGTAGAAAGGAGAGAGAAGGAAGCCTCATCGTGTCTGTGAGAAAGTAACTGAAGTCGAGATGCCAAGTCAGGATCGCTTAAATTACAGATCCTTCTTTGGATTTTATCAAGGGCCTCCAGAGGAACAGCAGGGCCACTAGACCAGATATAGCAGCAGTATTCAATCCACGGATGATAGTAAATGGATTCTGACGAGAAAAATCTTCTATCACGACACAATGAACCACATTTCCTTGCAGTAGATGCAGCTATTGATTCAGTGCGGTTGTTTCACTTCAAATCAGTTGAAAACGTGAGACCAAGAAGGCGCAATGAGACACTCTTCGTAAGTGCTGGTTAAATGATGGTTAAAAGAGATCTGTTTAGTTTTGGAGGCATTAAAATTCACCAGTCATTTCCTGCCCCAGTTAACCACTGATTAGAAGTTCTTTTCGAGACCAAAGGTCAAGTTAACTTTGTCAGCTCTGACGGATTTGCTATTGAGACAGAAGTAGATGGTAGTATCATTTGCATAAATGCCTGCTTGGGAACTGATGGCACCAGGAAGATCATTGATGAAGATCAGAAACAACGTACTATCCAGGATAGAACCTTGGGGGACACCGGCGTTCGTGTGAAAGGATATGGAAGCAATCCCGTTCAAAATGACCTTCATTTCAAAATTTGATAGGAATGATTGAATTAAATCAAACAATCGTCCTCTAATACTGTAGCTCTGAAGCTTATGTAGAAGACTAGCATTCCGAACTCTATCAAACGCATTTGAGATATCTAGAGCCACAGCTTGAGCTTCACCGGTTTTATCAAAAGCTTGATATACATATTGTGATGGTCGTAAGCACGTTAGACCAGGCAAAACAGAATTGATATTGTTTTTCAGGGAATAATAGGTCGTGAGTAGTAAGATGCTTAACCATTTCAGCATTGATTAAAGCCTCGAATACGTTGCCGAAAAGGGGTAGGAGACTAATAGGCCAGAATGTTCTCCAGAGTTCTCCAGGGACAACGGAGGAGGACTCCCGACGAGCTGGAAAGTAGCGGCATTAGTTGTAGAGTTTGAAGAGAACATGAACTAGCCCGGGGAGCTCATTTCTTTAAGACGACAGCTGGTATCTCGTCACCTCCATTTTCCTTATTTAGAAATGATGTTCGAAACAACTGACAGGGTTATGCGCATACCACTCAGGATAGCCTCAGTTCTCGGAGGCAAATCAGGTGTGGGTACTCTAGATGAATCTAGTTTTGAGTTGGAAGAGAATTTCCGAGCGATGTATTCAGCCTTATCTGCTGCAGATGTTAGGACTTCGAATTGATTGAATAGAGGAGGGATTGAGGAATTGCTGTTATTCAGCAGCTCTTGCAGAACCACCAATAATTTCTAGAACCACATTTGGGAGATGCTATACGATGTTTCATTCTATCAGCAAAGAGTATCTATACTTTATTGAGGACAAACTTTCAATCGTTACTAGCAGAGACAAAGAGACGTCTGTTGCAATAAGACGTGTCACTCTGGTACAGTCTGAAGAATTTTTTTTCCGTGGGCAATAGCAGCCGAGTATGCAGATGAGAACCAAGGAGATGAACGCGGTTTAAGTTGGTATTCCCTTGCTGGAATGAAAGCATCGATGCCGGCTTTCACCCAGGAGGAGATCTCAGACGCACATTTTTGAACAGGTTGATTAAAAACTACATTCCAAGAGACGTCACGAAGGAAATCACGGAACGAGTCCCAATTTGCTCGTTGGTAAAAGAAACATATTCTGTTGATAGAAGGTATCTGGCTGGTGGGGGAGTGAATGGAGATGTTTAGAACAACTACCGCTTGATCAGAGTTGCCAAGAGGGCAGAGCTGCGTAGTCAGGTATAGAGGTAAAAAAGAAATCGAGAAGAGAAGCGTTTGCGTCAGGGTTACTGGGGAAACGCGTGGTGGGGGGGAAGCAATCATTTGTGTGAGAGATTGAGAAGTTCAGGGTTTGGATGCCAGAGAGGTAAGTGACAGAGTGTTTAAGGCACCTGGTGTGGCGGGCATTAAAGCCACCGAACACGAATATGCTTGCAAACGAGTGTAGGAAGTTATTCTTGTCTATATTATCTAAGTTATTATCTCGCACGCAACAGTCTTGAGAGGAACGGGAACGGTAGAGAAAAGAAAGGGGGAGCTGACTGAGTTAAGTAGAGAAAGACACATGTACGAATAGTCTAGGGATTCAAAAGAGAGTTCTGTAGCCAGCGGGGAATGTTTGAAGACATAAAACCCCAGGCCATGCATGTGGACTTTAGAATCTTTTTTATGGAGAGGAAGATAGCCAAGAATCGAGAAATCAGAGGAGGAGATTGAAGAGTTTATGTTAGTTTCACAAATAGCTTGGGTGTCCGGAGACTTTTCGATTCCACGCTACAAAAGTGGGTACGAATAACACGAATGTTGGAGAAAGAAAGTTTAAGGGGTTTAGATGATTTTGTTGAGCAGGTTTAAGTCTATATGTTTGGTTGTTTATAGTCATATTAGTATTAGTAAGTAAAGGCCTAGGGTAGTAGTAGCAGTCGGTCATCTAATGTAGCATGTGCAGGAAGGGAAACTAGTGCAACCTGCAACATAGTGTTTCCTGGGATTGTCCACGGTTGGAGCTTGCAGTGACATCCTTCCCTGCGCGACATGGCACTGCAAGAACCCCGATATTATGCAGAACAGCCTCTGAAGAAGCTACGTAAGAGTTCGGGCTCCTAACTACTAGTCGGGAACAACAAGCAGAAAACTACTAAACTGGCACCTCCACCCCTGTATGAATGGACGTTGCTACCATCTACGCACAGAAAACGAAATTTAAAAACAGCACCCCTATTAAGGCCTGAGAAAAGGAAAGGAACCGGGAACCCATTCTTAAATAGGGAACAAAAGGTAATCCTCTACTCCTGTTCAGGAGAAGGAAGAGGAGTATGGACCGGGCGATGGGAGACCTTATCTACTGATATTAAAAAAAATCCGGGGTTTGACTTCCAGATAAATTATATCAAAGAACGAGCTTTTTCTTTCAGATAACTAATCTGGAGAGTCGATCTGCGTGCATATATATATGCGTGTCGGGTAAAAAATTAAAATAAATTAGTTAAATTTTAACTTAGTATAAGTTCGAATAATCAGCTTTAAATATTACAAACCCAATCAAATTAACATTACGTTAACATGATGTAGTACAAACATATAAAACTATAAATAAAAAGTCCAAACAAAATGTTGAGATGACGTTGCAGAGAATCAAGAAAAAAATATTAAGTTACACACACACACACACACACACACACACACATATATATATAGAGAGAGAGAGAGTTAATATTAGTGGTTAATATACACATACATATATATACATATATCTAAAATATATAAATATGTATACATACACATACATATATATTTTTAATAAAATAATTCCAAGAGGATAGAATCCAGGTAGAACTCAATGTCCAGGACAGAGTAAGGATATAATAAAAAGGCTTAAACACTAATATTCCATGCTCATAATTTATTCCATTGGAATCGTAATTACGATCCAATTCATCAGAACTACAAATTCAAAAAGAAATCAGAAAAAATAACTCTGGGAATAAAAAATAAAATTTAGTGTGAGTGTATGTGTGAGAGTGTGGGACGAATGCGATTGTTAATGAAAGCTATATATATATATATATATATATATATATATATATATATATATATATATATACCGGGTGTCCAATAGTGCAACAGCATAATTGTCCAATTATTAGATTAAGATTTGAACCGTTGTATCTTATGATTAAAGATATCTTATTTGAATTCTCCGGAGGTTTTATAACACTATTGGAGTCTACTTTGAACAATAAAAAGATATACTTATTCTCCAAGCTTAACAGAAGAATCGTAACGTATTCGATCATGAACGAAAATGGCATGTTCATCAGTAATTAATCATAACTAATGAAGGATTGGAAAAAAAGGTCAAATTTATTTCTAATTGATAAGAATAATTCTGGCATATATCCAAATTGTTACGCATGAAGAGTTGCTTCCCCTTTGGTAACGATATCCTCAACCTTCTTCTTGAATTCACCATAAGTTTTTTTTAAAATTAATTCTTCATCAATGTTCTCCATCAATTGATGGATTTTTTAGGGCTTGCAGGTTATTATGTAGTATCTCACAAGCTTTTCTGGTCAGTTCATTCCAGATGCTGAAGTCTAAGGGGCTCATATCAAGATGGAGGAGGCCAAGATTCTTTATCCCAAAACCTGTTCGCTAACTCATCACTGAGAATTTTTTTAGCTACTGCGCTTGTTTGAAAAGGAGCTCCGTCCTGCTAGGAATGTAAATTTGAAGGCCTTATTGATGTTGCTGGGGTGTCTCTAGCCTCAGAATATTCAGAAGAAAATTCAGGACTTTCCCTTTTTCAACATTTGGACATAGAAAACTCCTGTCAGTATCTCATCCATCTCAAAGATAATCAATTACTTCTTGTTGCCATCAGAGACCACACAGATATAAACCATTACCTTAGATTTGGTTTATATATATATATATATATATATATATATATATATATATATATATTTTACCAGTTTGTGACTTTAAGGGATAATTCCGAGGAGGATATTAATCGAGGGAGAGCTCAATGTAGACTACAGAGCATTATAATGATAATATGAAGACGGAGACTTTAATTATCCATTTTGTTTCTAATTTTCATTTCATGAACTCACCGAGATGTTCATCTCTTCAGAACGATATATATATATATATAGTAATTAGTCGGAGGATTTGATAAATTTAATTAATTCATCGAGTCTGATAGAAACCTCAACAGAATGCAGAAAGCACTGGACGGCCGTTTCGTCCTATATTTGGGACTCATCAGCAGTGCGCATCCACTACCGAGAATTGAAACCCTGACAGTTAGGTTGTCAAGCGAACATCATACCAACTGTTCCAAGTGGTGACGAAGAGTTGAACCGGCTTCTAATGCTACAGTAGGTAGCGGCTTGGTGAGAGTAGTCGTGGCTCAAGGGGGCACAGTCCTATGGTAATAGTGAATCTCAGTCGAGTTCCGCCACGGAATATGTGAGCGAGCGGCGCTTTGTCGAGTCTGGTTTGCAATCTCTTCGTCACCGAGGCCCACTTGGAACAGTTGGTATGATGTTCGCTTGACAACCTAACTATCATGGTTTCAATTCTCGGTAGTGGATGCGCATTGCTGATGAGTCCCAAATATAGGACGAAACGGCCGTCCAGTGCTTTCTGCATTCTGTTGAGGTTTCTATCAGGCTCGATGAATTAATTAAATATATATATATATATATATATTTATATTCAAGCGTAATAAGGTACTTTATTCTCTTATTGTCAACATGCAAGGAAAGCTAAAACCTTATATTCGAAAGTTTTGCCCATCCTCCTTTGCCGTAAGTTTTCTTTTCGATATTCATACAGCTATCCATAAATTACAAAATCCCATACTGCTTCCTGTCTTACATTGTCCTTTAGTTTTTTTCCTTCATTTTCTTCTTATTAGTTTTCCTACCCATAACTAACCTGAAACGACAACGGAAATTGTTTTTTTTCTTTATTTATCTCTCTCTCTCTCTCTCTCTCTCCCTTCCTCTCTCTCTCTCTCTCCCTTCCTCTCTCTCTCTGTTTGTTTGGCATGGATTCATCACGCTTGCTAACTATTTGTCTTCTACTTCAATTCCACTCTCTCACGCAGAATACCACTTGCAAAAATATAGTCCTATATTAAACTTACGGCTGGTGGAACCATTAATAATTAGCAAGCTGTATCGCTAGAAGACTCGCAAGTGAGTCATGAGTTCAATCCTCACTAGGTGCCCCATATTTTCGGCCTTGTTCTATATCTAAGCTACACTTTGAAAATCACCATAAGATTTAACGGCAGTAATTTTTCTTCGGAAATTTTCGTTTTGAAGAAATGGAAGCTGTCGCTGCAACTCTGTGTGCGTATATATATATATATATATATATATATATATATATATATATAGATATTGGCAGCAATGCCTCATTTATGAAAGTTTCGTTGAAAACGACTGACAAGGTGTGGTGGTTGAGTTTTGTATATAATTCTTTCATATAAAATGCATACTAAGTATAAGGAAGATGAATCTTAGAAATATTATAAAGAAATGCGCAACTCCAGTCGATAAAAACGAGAAAATTAAGTTAATTATTTATTACAAATAATTTAAAACCGCTAACTTTATCGCCAAAAATAATAATTCACCAGCAAGATATAAATTACAGAGACCCAATATTATTTACGAATATATATGTCCTTAAGGAATCGTGTTTCTGACCAATTCAAATTCCTAAATATTGGATATACATAATGTTTAACAAGAAGACTCATGTTACATCTCTCTGACAATAACTCAGTTAGGTCTCATTTAAATACACAGTAAAAACTTTCCAAAGTCTATATGTAACATACTCTTTGATAATACAAATATAATAGCAGCATCCACATGTAGAAAGAGGCTAAAAATAATGAAACATTAATGAAAAAGAAAAATCCATCATTCAATAATATCAACTCTGAACACGGCCACAATGTGGTGACCATGTTTGGAGTATAAAATATTCCTCTAACTCTAGATACATACATGAAACAATGCATATATTCAGTTAAAAGTAAAATACACTTTATCTTTGATAATGGTTAAGACTATAGACGAAAGTGTTTGGAAAATCATTTGGACAATTTTTATATAATTTATGACCTGAAAAGAAAAAAAAAATATACAAACATATGTGAATTATATAAAAAAATGAAAGCATCACAACTTGTCAGTCGTTTTCAACGTGACTTGCACACACACACACACACACACACACACACACACACACACACACACACACACACACACACACACACACAATAAGCAATAAAATAATTTTTAAATTCCATAGTCCTAATAAATAATTTAAATGCCCTACAAAAAAAGATAACCCTTTATGAAGTCGTCAAAAAACAAATGTTAGCGATTTTCGACAGTTTTTTTATATACACAAAACCCTTTCAGAAAAAAATAAAAAATAAAATAAAAAAGTAAATAAATCTCCATAGACACTTAACCGGACTAGACGATGTCATCTTCCACTTTAAATTTAGACACCCCAACCTTACTCTGACTTGACGTCTTTGAATGTAACTGAGATATTGATACAAATTATTAACACCTTACGCCCCTTTTCTTTAAACAATTGCTGTAGCCGTTACCATAGAAATTTTGATTTTGATAATGAATATGCTTATAAAACGCGTAAACTTCAGAAATAAGTTATTCCCAGAAAATTTCGCTTGAAGATGGAACTTTAGTACTTTAATTCAATTTAATTCAAATAATTATATTGAAGTTTTTGGCTCTTGTTTTGAAACATGAGAACTCTTATGTAGCGTGTTGGAACTATATTTTTAAATAAATAATATATATATATATATTTTAAATAAATAATTATATATATATATATATATATATATATTTAGTTGGATTGATGTGAGTTTGTGACCCTGGGTTTCACGCTTTTGCGATCGTCCGACAAACTGATTAATTTTAAAATTTTGGATTTATATAGGGCTGCGTATATCGGTGTTTTTATGAAAGTGGGAGAAAAAATTGTTGTTGGGACGCCACTCATACTTACGCAGATATACATACACGCCCGTAAACTTATTGATGTACGCAGACACACACAAACGCACGCTCACTCAGCGGAGCTCACACAAAAATAAACATATGTGAACAGTATGGGACTTGGCCTATATACGTATATATGTGTCGTTGTGTACATATATATATATATGTGTGTCGTTGTATACATATTGTGCGTATATAGTAGCTTATATCTAGACAGACTGTATAGAGAAGCCCTTGAGAATCAAACTCATTACTCATTTGTAATTCATCAAGCGAGACAAGCTTGTTAGCCATTACACCTCGTCGAAGTAACTTAAGCATAAATGGTACATTGAACTATCTCCTGTACGTCACTAAATAAACCATTTGTGAAAGTGTGTTCGATACTTATCATGTATTTCGATCTTGTGTGACGATTTAGCATTTGGTAATTTGTCTGAAAGCGATTGGTTGCCTAACTTAGTAACTTTATTAGCAATCGGGTTTCGCTAACCAAGTCACAGGCACTGTGAATTCTATTCAGATGGGATACTCAGATTTTATGTTAATTTTAATTTAATTTGTTCATTTAAGTAATAGAAAGTAGGTATGGTAGATGGCCTTGTGGGTCTTATTGTAGTTCTCTAAGTTGTGGTATTGACACACACACACAGACATATATATATATATATATATATATATATATATATATATATATATATATATATATATTATTTATTTGGGTATTTACGTAGCAAATTCTCTTTTTAGGCATGTCTGATTGAATAAAAGAAATAAATAAAAAGTAAACTAAATAACCAAATGCAATAAACTAAATAAATAAACAGCCCAAAAATAGCCCATTTCTCTCATCCTTTAATATCAATACACGGAAGATTATTCGTGAGTATGAACGAAATTTGTTAATAAATTAACAGGCATAATATCTAATTTATTTCACACACACACACACACACACACACACACACACACACACACACACACACACACACACACACACACATATATATATATATATGAAGAAATATAGTCTTAAGATGTGCTATATTTATGGGATAAAGTGCTCAATATCAGAGATAGAGCGTGTGTAAATATAAAAGTCAACATAAAAAGTCAACACTTAGAGACGTCAGTCTGTTTCATGCTAGATGCAATCGTCAGTCCACGAGTCTATATTCTATATCTCTCTCTCTCTCTCTCTCTCTCTCTCTATATATATATATATATATATATATATATATATATATATATATATATATGTTTGTCTGACGATCGCTAAGGCGTGAAACCCAGGGTCACAAACTCACGTCTATCCAACCAAATATGTTAGCTCTATCTCTGATATTGAGCGCTTTCTAATAAGTAATAAGCATATAATATATAATATAATATATAAATAATATATATATATATATATATATATATATATATATATATATATATTCATTTATATTTATATACACTTTTTTACACACACATATATATATATATATATATATATATATATATATATATTATATGAATTGAGATTAAAAAATGTGTCAAATATGGATTAGAAAAACCGAAAGAATGATAAGATAAAGGACAAATAGGAAAATAAAGGACACATTTATCAATCTAACATGTTTCAATTTTATTAAAGCTTCTTCAGAGAATGAAATATAGAGAACAAGAATAAAAGAAATTCTGATATTTTTTACTTTTGTGTTATTTGATTTTCATTTATTAATCATGTTTCACGTGCGTTCGACTTTTTAAAACCATCGCTACTATAAGCTGTCATATTTTCATATTTATCAACGCATTTCGTTTCTTGAGGTAAATGCGGAAAATTTATTTCTTAACTTTTGTTTATACACGGAAGAAACGAGGAGGAAAAAAAAAAACATATTTTGAATTTGGGTATGCCCGAAAATATTATTAAAGCTATGGAGGAAGATAATGATGTAATTAATAGCCTAATACACAAAAGTGATTAAATGCTGACATTTTAATTTTATTTTTATTATAATTATTTATTTACATGGATGTTATTTCGTTCTATTTGATTAGTTATATATCATTTGTTTTATTATATTTAAATGTATTGAGCAAACCGTTTTGATTGAAGTGTTTAACATTTTTATGGTCATATATGTAGTTTTGAGAAAGAAGCATTTCTTTTCAAGAGATATTTGAGGTAAAAATTCAGCAGTAACATTTATTAAATTCCGTTTATTACGTAATAAATTACATCACTTAGAATCCTACATAGCTTACCTTTGCTTACGCAGCTAGAAAAGCGTTGGTGTAGAAATTTTTCATTTTTTTATTTCATTATTTATATAGTATATTTATAACTACATTCACACACACAGACGAATACACACAGACACACAGACATACTTACACACACGCACACACAAACACCCACCCACATAATAACTGTCAGTAATATCGCATTGAAGGATTTAAAATTGCAGTCAATATACAGTGTGGTTTCCTGTGTCCACAATAGCTATATCTGTAAACAGCCTGTCTCTCATACTTAGTAATTTCTCTATAAATATAACCAATTACACACACACACGCACACACACACACATATATATATAGGCACGGTGGGGTAATGGATATCGGCTTGGATTGTGAAATCGCAGAGCCGAGTTCGAATCCAGGTTGAATCCATTACATTCAATTACGTGCTAATATCCTTGGGAAAGGTGTGAATCATTTTCTTCTCCCTCTAGCTATGGGTTAAATAGCAGGACAGACTGGGTTCTATAGCGTTGGATGGCAACTGGTCTGGGAGAAGGATAACTCTGAATTCAAAACTTGAGGGAGGTGTTTGGGGACCTTGTGGCACGTAGTGCACCAGGTCTCTGTATTCGGCCCTTCAAAAAGTGTGGATGGTCCTGCAGGAAACCTTCACCACTATAATCGAATCTCATGTGCCGGTGTCGGGCTGTCAGTTTCCTGGAAACTGATCTGCTTGACCCTCATACGTCGGAACCGATGGGGAGAATCGATATATATTAAGTCAAATTTCTCAGACAAACATGCATATATATATGAAATTTTTTATATATATTATTTATATATTATATATGCGCGATGCTTATTCGAAAGCGCTCAGTATCAGTGATATAGCTACTTGTGATCATCAAACGATCGGAAATACCCAGAGTCACAAACTCATCAATCCACATATATATATATATATATATATATATATATATATATATATATATATATATATTAGACAGTAGATGAGATGTTGGCCGAAAAAAAGGTTGACTTTTCGGGAAAAATATGTTGTTTTGTCTGTTTAAGTCTGTTTAACTTATCACCAGTGATTCCAAGATATTCCCCTGACATATCGTTTTGTCTTTCATTTAGTCAAACTGATGATGTCAAAGAGAACATTAGCTTTCTCCGGCGAAATGCGTCTTTGATAAAAAAAAAAAAAATCCACTTTGACTCATCATTTTCCCTTTTGATTCGGATACTGTTATACCTTTGTTTACAAACATGAAAACATAGACGCACTGATGCATACACACATACACACACACGCACACCCTCACGCACACAGATACACACACATATATATATATATATATATATATATATATATATGTTAAGAAATGGACAAAGTCCGACAATTTATTTATTAAAGACATTTTTTTATGTTTAACGTTCTTTTATATAGATACAAGTATTTAAGTAAATGCTCTGTTATTTAATACTGTTTATTATAAACAGAGCATTTACTTAAATACTTGTATCTATAAAAAGAACGTTAAACATAATAAATATATATATATATATATATATATATATATATATATATATATATATATATATATATATATATATATATAAATGCACTGATGTCAAGAGTAAATAGCGATTACTCATAACTTGTTTTACTCATTATTCATTAGACTGGTCAACAAATAAAAATTAAAAGTAAATTGAAATGGTGTGCAGACACCAAACATTATTTTAGCTAATTTGAGGGCACTGAATATGAAAATGACCTTCCTTTTTCTTGGTTTAGCTACCGATTTTGCTGTGTGGAAATGCTTCATTTTCGGGAAAAAAAAATTTATTTGTTTTCTGGATATATGCTATTGATCGATGACAATATATCTCAAAGTCAAATCGTAGAAACCTCTCAATTCGTATTTAAACCAACAAATATTGGTCTGCTTATTGAGAAATACTCTTTTTGCATATTATTTTATAAATAAAATCTTTGTGAACTATAGTAAAAATTTTCTTTCTTGATTGACTCTCTTATTTGAGTCCCTTTTGATTCTCCAGCAGTAGTCAGCCATCATATGTTTGTCCCACCGTCTCTCGCGCTTTTCCATTGTTTTGATATCCCGATGGTATCATTCTCCTTGCTCAACACTCACATCGCCGCAAATATCCGGAAATTTATCTAGCTGGCTATATAAAAAATGAACTTTAATACTCATATTCACGCCTATGTCCTGTAGACTTTTCAAGTGGTTTTCCACTAACTCATTGTAGTTTTCGGCCCGGTGATTGCCTAAGAAGTTTTTCCCCACGTCAATAAACGATGTTCAAGCGCGTAATTCCAAGTCATTCATTAAATTAACAAATTCATTATCCTTAATGTGTTTCCTGATGTCAGGATCATCAAACAGTCCTGCTTTGAAATCTTTGGTGCTACATCATGGAAACGATTTATATATATATACTCAAAAGATTGACTTTGTTTTCGAGTGATTTTATATACTGTTTCATTAACCCCAATCTGATATGCAATGGAGAGAAGATGTTTTTCTTTTCTTTCGGAAATAACGCTGCACTAACAAGGTTCTTTTCACCGGCCTTCAACTCTCTTTACCAGGGTTCCACTTTTGCTCTACTGTCGTACACACACACACACACACACACACACACACACACACACACACACACACACACACACACAAAAAAAAAAAAATAAATAAATAAATAAAAATAAAAAATAAATAAAACATGAGAATTTCGGGTAGCCATTCTGTTGACCAAGCAGGAAATTTACCATTTTCAAATCGACACATAACATCTTCTTTATGTTTGGTGTAGTCATTCTGTTCCATAATCTTTTTGATGGCATCGTGTTTTTCTTTCAGCGTTGTTGAATGACATATAGGTATTGGCGCTTTCATGTTGGTGTTATGGACCCAAACACATTTCAAACTACGTTTTATACTATCAATGACCAATATCCATTAATCAGGATCGTATTTGTGGACGACTAGTTGAGGAAGAAAGCTCTCAACGTCATTGCAATGAACAAGATCCGTGGTCTCATTAAAGACTAGTACAAATTCGGCATCCCTATTTCGATAGAATATTATTTTGTGCCTTTTTTTTGCTAACAGGTGTTTTTCTCTTAGAAGGCGAAAGATTCTGCTGATTCTTCGCTTAGATTTCTTTCGAAGCAAGTCATTCAGCTCATTTTGGTTAAACGGCTATGGCACTGTTTCGGGAACATAGTCAGGATCGTTTTCACTATGTCTCTCATTTAAATTAGCATCAGACTCGTTACTTTCAACAAGTTTCAAAAATTTTTTCGTGAAATCTGGAATCGGCAAATCATCTGAATGCGGCACTGGTCGAATAGCGGAATGAAACCTGGGATAATCGATAGATCTACGTTTCTTTTCGTGCAGTTCCGCAATTCTGACTGAGCAGAAGTAACATTCGTCAGAATGGTTCTTCTTTCTTGTAAAAGTCAGATATCGGTTTCTGTTGGCTTTCGGTGTGTAATCGCCGGATGTGTAGGAAAATAAGTTGGGATCATTTTTGCAACCTCTCGTCGAAAACATCTCAATTCATATCTACAATTTCTTGATGTCAACGAACACACGTTGCCAAAATTTGTGATGCGAACGAATATGTGTTGTCACTTTTGTAATGATTGTTCTAGTAGAGACTTTGTAATCGCAGATACAACTATAATAACGCCTTTGAACAATACAGGTGTCAGACTTCGAATAACACTCGCACTAGTAGTACTTGTTCGATAATACTCGCTCGACAAGAAACCAGTATAGTGATTTGAATAGAAAATAGTGTAGAGAGGAGATTCACGAACCGTATAGTAATATAGGATAGGCTAGAAAAATAGCGCTCCAAATAGTAATAGAGGATAGACTAGAAATAGCGCTCCGAATAGTAATAGAGGATAGACTAGAAATAGCGCTCCGAGTAGTAATAGAGGATAGACTAGAAGTAGCGCTCCGACTAGTAATAGAGGATAGATTAGAAATAGCTCTCCGAATAGTAATAGAGGATAGACTAGAAATAGCGCTCCAAATAGTAATAGAGGATAGACTAGAAATAGCGCGCCAAATAGTAATAGAGGATAGACTAGAAATAGCGCTCCAAATGTTAATAGAGGATAGACTAGAAATAGCGCTCCAAATAGTAATAGAGGATAGACTAGAAATAGCGCTCCAAATGTTAATAGAGGATAGACTAGAAATAACGCTCCAAATAGTAATAGAGGATAGACTAGAAATAGCGCTCCGAGTAGTAATAGAGGATAGACTAGAAATAGCTTTCCGAATTGTAATAGAGGATAGACTAGATATAGCGCTCCAAATAGCAATAGACTAGAAATAGCGCTCCGAATAGTAATAGAGGATATACTAGAAATAGCGCTCCGAATAGTAATAGAGGATATACTAGAAATAGCGCTCCGAGTAGTAATAGAGGATAGATTAGAAATAGCTCTCCGAATAGTAATAGAGGATAGACTAGAAATAGCGCTCCAAATAGTAATAGAGGATAGACTAGAAATAGCGCTCCAAATAGTAATAGAGGATAGACTAGAAATAGCGCTCCGAGTAGTAATAGAGGATAGACTAGAAATAGCTCTCCGAATAGTAATAGAGGATAGACTAGAAATAGCGCTCTGAGGAGTAATAGAGGATAGACTAGAAATAGCTCTCCGAATAGTAATAGAGGATAGACTAGAAATAGCGCTCTGAGGAGTAATAGAGGATAGACTAGAAATAGCGCTCCGAGTAGTAATAGAGGATAGATTAGAAATAGCTCACCGAATAGTAATAGAGGTTAGACTAGAAATAGCGCTCCAAATAGTAATAGAGGATAGACTAGAAATAGCGCTCCGAATAGTAATAGAGGATAGACTAGAAATGACAATCAATTAGACACACGCTACTTCCCATATATGCGTTTCCTCTATGGTCACGTGATCCACTTAATTCAATAATGGGATCTCCTGTGTTTACTCTCTGGCGAACTATGTTCAAACTTAAGTGTCGGCAGTGACACTTTATTCCTATATAACACTATCTCTATGATAAAGTAGAATATGAGTTGGTTTAGCATTTACATTACACGTTGCGTGTTCCCATATACGTAATTTGATTTTTCTTAATGTCCTACAGAAAGACTCGTAAAACTGTCAAATAACAAAAGACAGAAAGAATCGTTACGCTGATTCTACTTCGTGTTCTTTGTCGTAATTATTTTATTTTGCTACTAACACTATTTATTGAGGAGTCTAACACAGAATAGTACTCACAAAGATATTAGATCTAACAAACAAATGTACGATATCTCAGCGACAGCAGTTAAAAGAGATTTCACAAGACAACTGTGTTATATACTAGAAATCACATGGCTATGAATCTCAAGAAGATTTTAAGGTTACGGTTTTGCTGTTACTTTACTAAAGTGTATTATCGATAACGTTTATCAGTTAATTTGAATTTTGGCAATAAATTGGAAAAATTCGGTATTTCTGTTTTAAACTTTTTGACTCAAAAACAATTATTTTTATAAAAATAATTTATTTCAGGTGGCTGACATGAATTACTTGGCCTACCTGAAAATTGATGGGTTTCTACAACCTTTATTAACTAAATTTTGCGATCATCCAAGATCGTAAATTTTTCCAAAAATAAGCATCTTTCAGTACGGCAAAAACGATAGCTAAGCATGAAAAAATAAAGTCATTTTCGAAATCAGCACAATCAAATTAGCTAAAATGTGTTTTGTTTCTTGGCACCAAAAATCGTGTTGACCAGTATTATTGATTACTTTATTGATTATTATTACTTTTTATTCTATTTCTGTGTACATTTGTAATTTTAATTTGTTTATTATATGTTTACTTACTCATTGATCGAGAGATTTTGTTTATTTTACTTTTTTGTTTTTGTTTTTATTTTTGAATTTTAAGTAACTTAGTAAAATAGTTTTTGTGTGTTTGATATGAATCCTGATCGTTTATATATATATATATATATATATATATATATATATATATATATAATTTGATTTCAATACCGGTCGGGTTTAGATCTCGGCTCTAAACAATCGTATGTCTTATCACACTGATGAGCTGTGATACAACGAAACAGTCTGTCTATGGATGACTATATATGCCCTTAATCGTAGGTTGAGCACTTTGGAAGAAAGGTATTTGTTGCCTATTGTTAATTAACGATAAAAGCTATTCGCTATGAACTGAGCAGATCTATCTCGGATATAATGTGTTAAAAATTCAAATTGGTCGGATTTCGATCCAGGCTCGAAGCAATCGCATTTCTAGCCAAACTGATGAACGAAACAGTCTGTCTGTGGATGACTATATATATATATATATATATATAACCGCAGCATGATTTGCATAATTCTTGTTATCGATGACCATTCTGCTAACATTTATGATTTCAGTTATTTTTGGTTCAGAATCCGCGGAAACAAACCTATCCGTGACTTTTGCGACTGCCTCGACGTAGATTTACATCGTATATTTATAAAGTCTTTACAGAATTAAAAAAAACGTGTCTAAAAGAAGAGAATGTTCGTTTCGTTCTTACAACGACCTTCGAATAAAAATGCGTTTCTCATTATTTGCTTAAGAAGCACAAGAGACGACGTTGTTTGTATTTCCATATTTATTCACCGCAATTTCCAGGTGAATAAACTTAAATATTTCAATAAAATGCTCTTTTCCGGCTCGTTAAAAAATATTAAGTATTAATTGACATTTTCAGGATTTATCAAAATACGCACACATATGTGACAACACTATATATATCTATACACAGCATAAATTTTGTCACAAATAAACAACGAAGTTATATATATATATATATATATATATATATATATGTGTGTGTGTGTGTGTGTCTGTGTGTGTGTCTGTGTGCGTGTGTGTGTGTGTGTGTGTGTGTTCTGTGTTTATAATGGAAAGATTATTTTTTTTTTAATTCGAAGCTACAAAAATTAAAGGATTTTAAAATACGTAAATATATATATATATATATATATATATATATATATGTGTGTGTGTGTGTGTGTATGTATATATATATATATATATATATATATATATATATATATATATATATATATAAATTTGCGGTTGTTTAAAATTGCCTTTAAGAAAAACCTTCTAATACCTTCAACCCTAGTTTTCTAAAACTCTGGTTGATTTTTTCAGAAGGATTTAAATCGTAAAACAGTCAATAATGCCAAAGAGCTTGTGAAACTGGGTTTTAAAAGGAGTTGTAAAGATTTCTGTACTTTAACTTTCCCAGATATTCAGCTGTGTGAAAGTAACATAATTTTTATATATTATTTAAACTGAACAGGTTAATAAATATGTATGTAGAGAGTCCTTTTGACACCTGTTGGAGGAACTCCTCCCTTATTGACCATATCTTCAGGAGTGTGACTTTACTCACCACGCCTGGCGTGTTGACGGGGCTATTTAACCCATAGTTGGAGGTCGACCGATTGCCATCCAGACTGTCCTACTATTTACCAAGAGAGAAGAGATGGATTCATACCTTTCCAAAGGATATTGGTAGGGAACGAAATCGACTGGAATTCGAATTCTAACTATATACCTTATATACTCGAGTATAGTGTTAGTTTTTAAGGCAAACAGGTAACTTCTTTTCTTTACAAGTACGTTCCGACCCCTTAGCAACATTATAACATTTACCTGTATAAAATTAAGAAACGTATTATTAAAGAACACTCCCACCCACACAAACGCACACACGGACGCACACGCATCCAACCACACAAATATATATATATATATAGTGTATAGGGGCAGCAGATCATTATTCAAACATCTTGTTAAATATAACAAATAATGAATGTCTATAAGCTGGTCTAAGAGAAAGACAACTCTGACTTCAAAACCTGCGGAATGTCGTTTGGGGACCTTGAGGCACGTAGTGCACCATGTCTCTGTATTCGGCCCTTCAAAACGTGTGGTTGGTTCTGCACAAAGCCTTCACCACTATAATCAAATCATAAGTGCTGGTGCCTGACTGTCGGTTCCTGGGAATACGGCGCGGGAGTCCACCATATATGTTATAAAGTACAGGCTCTCGAGTTGAGCAGTTGAGCAACATGCCCCATAAGTTTTCCATGAGGTTGAGGTCAGGAGTTTGGGGCGCCCATGCCATAACACTCACCTTCTTCTCATCAAAGTATTCCTTCATCAATTTTGATTTGTGACAGGGAGCATTATCCTGCATAAAAATGAGCTTGGTGGGGTCGATTTTCACCCTTTCAGCAGAAGGGAGCAGACAAGAGTAAAATTCTCTTGAACTGCTCGTTCTTGAGGGTCTTTTCAATAGGTTTTAAGAAACTAGTTCCATGAAAAGAAAAGCATCCCCAGAACATTATACTGAACGGATGCTTGACAGTACTTACTGCTAAATTCAAAGAGCTTTCAAAGCTTCTTCTTCGGATTTTAGATCACTTATCCTTTGAATTTAGCTCAACTTTCGTTTCATCGGAGAAGAGAACATTTAGCCAAAAAAAAATCAGGTGAGTCACTTTTATCGAACAGCTAACACCCTTGGGAAAGATATTAATCCTCTTCTTCTCCCTCCAGCTATGGGTAAATAGCAGGACAGAATGGGTTCTATAGCCTTGGATGGCAACTGGTCTAGGAAAAGGACTACTCTGAATTCAAAACCTTCGAGGGTCGTTTGGGGACTTTGTGGCACGTAATGCAGCAGGTTTCCAGGTAGGCCCTTCAAAAATTGTGGTTGCTTCTGCACAAACCCTTCCCCACTATAATCAAATCACATATGCTGGTGTATGGCTGTCGCCTCCTTTTAACTGAGCTGCTTGATCTTCATACGTCGAATACGACGGGTGAGCGCACAATATATATATATATATATATATATATATATATATGCGCACCTGTTTATGTTAATACCCAAAAGTTCTTGGCCTGACACACTTACCCAAATAAATGGTAATCTTCAAATTTTGGTATGTTTGATAGGCCTAAATTGATTGTGGAAAAAGGCTGAAAGGCGCATTTAGGTTGAAAATTGTTTTTCAGGATATTTTCGGTATCTCCAAAGAACTGTATAACAGAAAAACATACGTGAGATTAATGACTGAAATATAGTATCATATTCATGCATTCCATATCTGCTATAGTCGACGATGAACTTTGATGTTTGACATCGAGGTAGGTAGACATAGTAGATTATTTTTGTTGGTCTCAGCCTAACCCTCTCACCAAAAATTAACCGCATTGGTAAATGCTTTTTCGTTTTAAGCTTATTCAGTTAATCTTGTAATAGTGATATTAGCAGTTTACTCAAAGGAGACTTCGATTAAATCTCACAGAAAAAACCGGTTCTCATCTGACGATCGAAATTAAACAGCTTCGACACCGTCCAGTAATTAGACCGTTTGGGAATAGTGATTTTCTAAGGATAGCTTAGATGTGGCACAAGGCCGAAAGTATGGGGCGCCCAGTAAGGATCGAACTCACGACTCAGTTGTAATTGTTTTAGCGAGACAAGTTTGGTAACCATTACACCGCCTCGAGGTGCCCCTAGGCCGTTTGTGAATACTGAGTACAGTAAGCAACCTGCTACAAGGCGAAATATATTTCGGCTTTAAATAACCCACAAGGTGTTGCCAAGCAGTTAATCAATCAATTCCTTATATGGAAGCATTCATTGACCGAGCAGCCTGTACTTCTGTCGGTTTAGATTAATTAAATCTTTTAAAAAAAAAAAAACATTTTTAAGGAAAAAGGTTTCTCATGTCCAGTAGCTGTTATCGTTCTTTCCAGTAAGGATGATGGTTTGCATTCTAAACTTTTGTTTGTAGTAGTTTCGAACGCTATCATTTTTATTATGTCATTATTTTCTCTTAGAGATATATGTGATATCTATTGCAGCCGTTGCTGTTATTAAAGGTCCTCAAGTTGTGTAGCGATGCAGTTCTGCACGTCACGGGACCAGTGATGATCCAACAGCGGCTGTATGCGAATTGACCGGCGTTCGCTATGTTCCACAGATTCATCTCAGTGACCAATATTATGGCCGTGATCTCCGTCAACAAAGCAATAACGGCAAATGCCTTTCAAGATACTTGTCGATTGCTCACTTAGTCGGCAATATTTCCCTTCTGCTATCAGAAAACGAACTTCTAACTGATTTCTCACTAAGTTCCGGCCATGGAAAACGGACCCTTCATTCTTGCTGGGGGACTCACTATCCCTTTCCGGCCACTCTTGTTCCATCAATAGGAAAGAGGGGAACACTCAGACAGGTTTTGGATGGTTAGTCTTTCAATGGACCCTACTTTTACGGTTATATAAAAACACTAACAAAATTTTATACAGTGTAACCCGGATATAAGAGACCCGGATATAAGAGAAACCCGGATATAAGAGAGATTTTCTCTGGTCCCAAATTAGAACCTGTGTTAATGTATATAAAATAGACCAAACCCGGATATAATAGACTTCTTCTCCGGTCCCGACAACTCTCGGGTTACACTGTATTCGACAATTCAAAGGCGGGCTGGATAAAATTCCTGAGTAAGCCTGGTCATTGAATTGAGTTAAAAGGAAAAAAAAATCTTTCTATTCATTGTCTAAGGATGTGTGAGAAATCGTATTGCTACAGTTGTATAGTTTCTGTTAATTGGTAAAGTTTTTTTTTCTGATTCTATAGCGTCAGTTCAACAATATAAACTGAACATTTCATGTCAAAATTAAGCCAAACATTACACTCTAGGCAGACTATGTATTTTGTTAATTCACTTTTCGATATTCATATATGAAAGGGTGGTGAAAAATTCTTTGGCCGACCGACTTCACAAAATCTGTCAAAAATACTAAATATCACAATACTTTTGGAATCTCTTCTTGATCAGGCCGAGAACTTTTCAACCACTCCTTGAATAAAATATTAAATATTTTCCTACTTATATGAAATGAATAATCATTATCCATAGAATTTCGTATAAGTTCTAACGTAGCGACACAACTGAGACGGCACACTATAGAACAAAGGCAATGATTACCAAACATACTTTCGTGTCACTTATTGTACTTAAACATATATGATGTCGTAGCAGGGTTACACCATGACAACGCAAATTTGCATATCGTAAGAATAAATCAGGGGAAAAATTGGAACTTGTTTATTCTCTTCTGTTCCAAACCGTTATGTCCACCTTACTTTGCATCAACCGATTATCTTGGATCGATCGCTGCAAGACACTTTGATGGCGAAAACATTCTCTGATAAAAACCTGAGTTTGTTCGAAACTTTCTCATTGCGGAATTTGGCTCAAGACATATCGCTTTATAAGTGCCAACAATCATTACAAATATTAGGTTGGTGCAAAAATAACGACGTAATAATGTCGTTTTTTGACGTACTTTTCTACGTCAAAAAACGACATTCTTACGTCATTATTTTTGCACCAACCTAATAGTTATACAGTAAATATTACAGTACAGTAATATTTACCTGGAGGCACAGTGGAGTAATAGATAGCGGCGCGGATTGTGGAATCAGAGTAGCCGAGTTCGAATTCCAGTCGAATCCATTACATTCACTTACGTGCTAATAACCCTTGGGAAAGGTATGAATCCTCTTCTCCCCCAGCTATTGGTAAATAGCAGGACAGACCGGGTTCTATACACTTGGATGGCAACTGGTCTACCGCAGAAAGAAATGGCAACCTATTGCAGGAAAAAAAATCTGCCTCGTCAGTCATGTATCGAAAGATACATGATCGCCTAAGCGTGTATCACGAATGGCAGATAATTGACTGAATACTTACTGTGCATATGCTCGGTAGGGTTTATTATCCCTCAGTTGTGTCTCTCTTCGGACATAATGTAGCTGAGTTGTGTCTCTAGTCCGCGGACATAAATGCAGCTGGAGGAAAAATATTGAGAGGTGCCTGGGGAACAGCTGCGCTAGAAAAGGGGAAAGGGGAATCAGTAGTCATACCAATGCTAGCGCAACCGACAGTTGGGAGAGCTGGGCAAATTTTGGCCCTCTCTCGGGTATACACGCTCGGATTATCCCACATTAAAACTGACTTTGTGTCAAATCACGTCTCAGTGGGGAGACGGGGTAAATAATACAGTGAATCTCTAGATTACGACTGTCGCTACCAACGCATTCTTCATTAATACTCTTTCAACCTATACTGTTTGCCTCGTACATACGACGCAAACGGCCCCAGGGAAGAATACGGTTGTTCTTTCGTTCCAAGATTTGCTGCTGCTTCTGAATACTGCAAGATTTTACGCTTCGTCATCTCATCTACCAAGAGCCAGTGGAATCACTGGCAATAAGTATAAAAAAAGCTTAAAACAATTTCGCTTCATTATATGTATTACTAATCGAATTACCCGCGCCTTGCTGCGTATCACACATTTTTTTTGTGAAAAAATGATTGAGTTTAAATCGTTATAATTTGTTGAGAAAAATAATGCATTGCCATATTACTCAATGATCTTGTTGATGTAACCTCCATCTTCTGGCTTTCTCCTTTATTTTGGATAGGAGTCATTCCTTTGTTCAAATTAAAATTTAATTTAAATCAAAGTGAAAAAATCAGTGGGGTGTTTGTGCAAAAACAGATTGATCTGACCTCTTTGATATGCATTTGGTGCAATACTTGATTGAATGCATTTATAAGCAGATTTCAACATTGATATGACAGCTGAATTGTCGCAAGAAATATGTATTGCAAGGCACTAAACACTGATTAATGATTTCTTGCTCAACTTGACGTCCATATTGTCTCATTTTGATCTTGCCGATGTGAACTCCATCTTCTAGCTTTCTTCTTCTATATTTTGGATCGGAGCCATTATATTGTTCAAATTTAAATTTAATTTAAATAAATTGGAAAAAATCAGATTTGGTGGGTTTGCACCCCCCCCGGGGACACTCGTTGATCAAAATGAAATATAGTTATCCAAATTCACTTGGAGTCATTCACTTATTCAAATTTAAATTTAATTTAGATCAAAGGGAAAAACTTTCAATGGAGGGGTTCGTTCCTCCCGGGGACCCCGTTTGATCAAAATGAAATATACTTATCCAAGTATTCTTGGAGTCATTCCCTTGTTCATGTTTCAATTTAATTTATATTAAAGGGAAAACAAGTTTCAGTGGGGAGTGTTTCCATTGGGCACCCCCTTTGATCAAAATGAAATATACTTATCAAGTACCCTGGGTAACGTAGTTGCAGAATATATATGATTATGGAGTGGGGGGGGTCGATCTTCAAAAACTCTAGGAGTTCGATAACAAACAGACAGACAGACAAAGGCTATAACTTTATATATACAGATTTCCTGTCAGTATATCGACTATATTTGTAACGGTCATGACTTTTTTAGTCCTAATTATGTAAATATATGTCATAGAAATGTGTTGTTATGTCTTAGATCATGACATTACTATTGCGTTAGCAGAGGTGTGTGATCTAAGTCTTTATTCCCGGACGTTACGACGCATCGGAGGAAGGGAACACTGTTGTAAATCTAGGAACCACTTTATATAGTATATAACTGAATAAAATATAACTATACTTCATCTATAAGTTGTTAAACGAAAACAGAAATTATTTATGACTCATCCTAATAGATTTACTTTTGTATCAAAGTTGAGAGGCGCAAATTTTTCTACTATTTACGGGGATTGAATTCAGATTTGACTTTCACTTAGATTGATAAACCTACTATAGTTAAAGAGCCAATTCTGCCTTATTATTAGAAGGGTTCAATTCAGTTTTCCTTCTCCAAGACTGGTTATCTCACAAGCCAAGTGAATAGAAGTTTAACCTTCTATTTAACACAGAAGTGAAGGAAGAGGATTTCGTGCATTTTCCAGGGGCGTTTGGTGCAACGAGAACAAAACAGACTAGGTCAGAATTTGAACTTAGACCATTGATTTTATTTTCCATATTTAAAGAGTAGTCAGTGGAAATTGAACTCAGCGTAATAGTTAAACTGTTAGACTAGCTTGCTTTGTTTCAACGTGATATGGCCGTAAGCCTTTAAGGGTAGAAAAACTTTTTTTTAATAATAACAGAAGAAAGAAAATAAAAATATTTTACAAATGTAAACTGAAAGCTGAAAACGGAAGTTTATGAGTTAAAATGAAGTTCAAATTTCAAGAGAAAGCGAATGAGAAAATGTCAACAAATAAGAAATACTTTCTTTCTTTTATGTGACATGACCCTTCATCACATAGGTGATCATTTTCCTGTCCCTTGTAGCTCTAAATAAATTTTGCCTTTTTATTATCTCTCACAAACCCTGTTATGCCATTCATTTGCTCAAGTTCATCAAGTATGTTATCCGCTGCTTTTCAACTGTCCCTCTTTCCCTCAATCTGTCCCGTGTGTATCATGGCTCTCCACATCTTCCTGTCCCTTGTAGTTCATACGTTTTGACATTTTGTTATATCTCCCAAACCCTGTTCTGTCATCCATTTACTCAAGCACATCAAGCGTGTTACCCGCTGCTTTCCTCTGTCCCTCTTTGCCTCAATTTGTCCCATGAGTATCATGGCTCTCCACATCTTCCTGTACCTTGTAGCTCATGAGTTTTGAGATTTTGTTATATGTTTCAAACCCTGTTCAGCTATGCATTTCCTCAAGCCCATCAAGTGTGTTACCCATTGTTTTTCCCTGTCCCACAATGTGTCCGGTGAGTATCATGGCTCTCCACATCTTCTGTCTCTCGTAGATCATAAGTTTTGACATTTTGTTATATATACAAAACCCTGTTCTGCCTTCCATTTGCTCAAGCTCTTCAAGTGTGTTACCCACTGCTTTCCTCTGTCCATCTTTCTCTCAATCTGTCCCGTGAGTATCATGGGTCTCCACATTTTCCTGTTCCTTTATAGATCATAAGTTTTGACATTTTGTTATATATCCCAAACCCTGTTCTGCCATCCATTTTTCAAGCTCATCAGGTGTTTTACCCACTGCTTTTCTCTGTCCTTCTTTCTCTCAATCTGTCCTGTGAGTTTCAGATTTTCCAAACAATCCTTCCTCATTACGTGCCTCAGAAAATTCCGCCGCCTCTACCTGATGTCAAGTATGAGCATCCTTTTGTTTCATTTTTTCCAAAAATGTTGTCGTTGTTCACATGTTCTGTTCATGGTATCCTCAGCATCTTTCTGTAGAACCACATTTCAGTTGCCTCGCTTCAGTTGCTTCATCTTTGAGGAGATTGCCCAGCATTCGCTGCTATACAAGAGGACAGATATCACGTAACAGTTCAGTATTCTTTTCTTTGTTTCTAACAAAAATTTTCTGTTTCTTGAATGCATCTTTGGATGGAAAACAGAAAATAAGTTTTGAATTTTTTTTTTAATAACTAACATTACATGTTTTTCAAAATTCCCTCTCCAATATATCTTATATGTCATTTTCAATATCATGAAGAGCTATCAACGACAATGGATTATCAAAGTGTGAAACAGGATTTCTTACATTTTTTATGGTAAATCATTAAATTTGCGTATAATATTTATTCGTCAAAAATCCTTGACAAGTTCTCAGCCGATATATGAATTAACCGGTATTTGACAGTTAATCCACCCAGGAACATTTCTAAATAGATATTCCTTCTTAAATATAATGTTCCTCCGGATTAAGACAATCATGGCGCGCCCCAGCCTCATTTTCGTTTAACTAGAAATGCCCGTGAAAATTTCACGGTTTTCATCCTTGAATTTTCTGATGAATCTTGATTCTTTAGTAAATGATTGAATAAGCTCATTTCTAGTACTGCGACTATAAAATATCCGTGAAAATCCCCCATGTCCCATCGTTAACTACTTGAGGTTGCCTTAAACAAAATCTTTCTATGAAAATCACAAGTAGAAATGCGGCTCATTACTTAAAGAAGTAAGAGGGTACAAATAAAAAAAAATAATCTTGAAAATTTTTTCCCATTTTTTTTCTCATTTCTATTGTCTCCTATTTCTTTCTTTTTATCACAGAAATAAAACAACGTCCCTGATATGCCTTTTCTGTCATTGCTCGCGATCAACACGATATAGTCCAAGGTGTGCGCTAACTAAAGAACAAGCTGAATTTCTCGTCGAGATCTCATCCATTTACAGCTGAGTTGGCTAGATGTAACCGTAGGTTCTACGCTAACGTTTCTTTTCTCACACTTCTCACTTGTGGAACTCCCTTCCTGGTACATGCTTTCCACTCAAGTTTAACCTTCAAAAATTTAAATTCGATGTCAATCGCTATTTACTGCCTTCCTGATTCTTCTTCTTTTGTTCATGTTTCCTGTTTCTAATTTGTCCATGCCCAGTAATTTCTTTTTTTTTTTTTTTAAGCGTTTCATTCCAAGCAAGGCGAGAAGTCACTAGGACGCAAGGGGTTACAGAAGATTTGGAGCAAGATCAGATAGGAGTGATAGAGGAAAGGATGAGGAGAAGGATAGTGGATAAATCAAAGCAACTGGAGATGTTGATTGACATTACATTTGAATAGCTGGAGATTATAGCTCTCAGGGAAACTGGAATAGGGAAGGGAGTTCCACAGGTGAGAGGTGCGAGACATGAAGCTATTGGAGTAGAAGAGACGGCTACATTTAAGAGTTTCGACAGTGAAAGGGTGAGAGTGGGATGCCAGCCTCGTAGGGCGCTTGAATTCAAGAAGTCTGGGAACCAGTGAAAGCAGCTCCTCGGAGCAATTGTCATGAAAGTATTTGTGAAAAAGACAGAGAGAGGCGACGGCGCGACTGTAGACGAGATGCCAGATCAGGGCCAATTATATTGCATATCCGCCTCTGGAATCTATCAAGAACCGCGAGGCAAACAGAAGGGGCTCCAGACCATATATGGCAGCAATACTCCATGCAAGGGCGAATTGTTGATTTGTAGATCTGAAGGATCGATTCCGGACTGCCTTAGGAACTTTACTGTCTGGCTTTGGGTGAAAACGTTTTAGAAAAAATGCATGCACTAAACTGTTTTCTTCTGTAAATTTTGATTAGATTGAAAGCCATGTTGGATAGAATTAATATTTTCTTTTTCAATTCTCTTAGTAAATGTATTCTTTATGTCTATGGAAAATATAAAAAAAAATCCACTTTATCCACTGTGCCTTAATGAACATATGGCACAGTGGATAAAGGTGTTGGTTAGATCCAGTGACATGATACAAAGAGTTGTGAGTTCAATACCTGGTTAAGGCAGTGGAGAACTTGGAGAGATGAATAATCAGGAGATAACTGATAACTGACATCCATTAGACATGGCACGTAGAACTAGAACAGTCTACCCCAGTGATCGAAATGAAGGGTTAAGTTCGACATTCCAACTACCTGAAGAAGGACGCAGCGTACAACGGCCGAAACGTTGTGATAAATATGGCAACAAAGATGAGGACAATAGTTCGAATAATGCAAATAGTGTACATAATACCTCATCTCAGAATTATAGACAGAGAACAAAAAAAGGCTTTCTCTTTGTTGAAGAAAAAAAAAGAAAGACGGCTCTTCAAGGATTGGTTGAGGTTATTTTCTCCAAGTTTATGTTGAAACGTCACTAGCCTATTGTTACTCTAAGCGGTTTGTATAGAAAATGTCCAGACGAGATACATACTTTCCTTAGTTCTATAATTTCAGACTTTTACAGCTAGGACCCCCCATGACATATAAACCGGGTCAACTCATTCTCATCTCTTAATTAGTGGTAAAAAGGAAATTCCAGGGATAGCTTCTTCTTCAGAATGGTTACTTTGCGAAATAGACTCCCGAGATGTTGCTTTCCCGATCGTTACAATCCTCACCTATTCAACTCTAGAGTCAAACTTTATTATTTCGATATATCCTCAAACTATGTACTTGTCTACTCCGTTTACGTCTTTAAAACAGCCTCATTCAGTAACTCTGGACCTTGAGTGGCTCTCGAGCAAGCAAGCCCGTCTCTGCTCTATCGCTATTTCCATGGAAACTGCTCAAACGAACTATATTCCTTAGTTTCATCAGTTCTAACATTCTCGGCTAAGACTCGCCATGATAGGTACATTATGACGAACTCCGCTCATTCCCTTTGTATTCCATATGTAAGATGGAAGTTCCACTCGCGAACTACTGTTCCGTGAAACTGACCCTCTAGAGGGTGTTTACCGATCACTACAATCTTAACCTCTTCCAGTCTAGAATTAATCTTTCGTTTGTATCCACCTAAACGGTACCTCTTACTCTGTAGCCCACTACTGCGAATGACTCCCGGGCTTTGTACAGGGTGAAACATCATTGTAAGAAAAAATTGGTATCAAAATGGGAGAGTTTTATAAACAATTGTAATAAAACAAAACATATAGAAAGTAGAATTATGCCATTTGAATTTCCCATACAAAATCATCGAAATCAAAAATTTAAAAGTAAGCGTTCCTCTATTTTGAATACATTTTTTAAAATGTAGAACTATAAGCATCGTTTGTTTAATTTAGTTCCCTCAACCTACATATATATGATTACAACGCTAACTAAAAAAAATAATGTTCTGAAGAAGTTATCTCGAAAGATGAAACGTAATACACAAACTTTTCATTTTGTCATTCATTTCCCACCACAATAATGTAGGTTCTTATTGTCTTATCTATAAATATTTTCATGCTATTTTTTTTTAATCTGACATTATTTCTTATGACTGTAAACGTTATTTTTAGTGAATACACGAGTCTGAGTTGACGTCTGTTTTTTACTTTCTTAAGCAGTGAAATTAATATCATCCGGTCTAGATGAAAAAAATAAGTTTAATTATGTTATAGTGGAATACATCTATTCTATAGTTAATAAACTCTCCCACATATAATAAGTAAGAGTAGTAGGGGTCGCTCAGGCAGTTGCTCAGTCAGTCGAGGTCGGACGACAGTTAGTCGAATACGAAAGTATCAGTGACCACAACAAGATTACTCTGCGTAATACCTATTATATCAAGTTCCTAACGTTTTGTACGTCGAACCTATTTTAGGACCGACTTAGTACAAATACAAGCCTCCACTGTGAAAACAATCCATAACAAATTAAAGTAAAAGTGACCTCATAACACGAATCAAGGCTGCCTTCCCACTCTGCTTCAGTGAAATTACTCATATAACAGAAGCAGGCATTTGCCAGTTTAGCCACAGAGAACATCACGGCAAAGCAAGTCTCAATTATCTAATTCCAAATAAGAGATGTGTATTCCTTAAGTTTGAAATAAAAACGCCGTTTTATTATAATATAATTTAAGCTTCTTTATGGAATCATAAAGACGTAAGTTTATTTGTTCCAATTTTCGAAATAAAGAAAGTGAAAATTTTGTGAGATGTGAAAATGAATTTTCGAAATGATATACCGCTAAAAATCAATGTTATGAAGTGAATTCTTCTATTCTGTCGTTTTTATTTTATCAGCGATGCGCAAATGAATTTGTTATCAAATAGCATTATGAATATCATTTTATCAAAAAGGATGAAGAAGGAAAATTGAAAAGACATTTTTTTTCTGTTCTGACATGTTCCAACTTCATTGTATACAAGCCCCATGGAGTCGTTTTCCTTGACATTTTCTTGAACACAAAAAAAGGAAAAAAAATACCAGAAAAAAACGAATAAAAATGACATGATTTTTCATACGCCGAATAAAAAAATATACCCAAAAATCGTGTGCTGAAATTTCACGTTTTTGACTCATAACTTTTTTCTTATAATAAGATACAATACAAATCAAAAAACGAACATACACAAACACACACACATGCTCACATATGGACACACGCACTCACACAAACATGCACACATAGGCACAGGCATATACATGGACATATTTACGCGCATACACGCATAGAAATAAACATCCATGCGCACAAATGCACACACACGCACACAGTCATACATATACATACACAGACACACAAACATAAGCATATATACACACACTAACGCAACAACCAGACACAAACATTTACGCAAATAGACACATAGACACACAAACCCATGCTAACACAAACACACACACTAACACAACCCCTAGGCACACGCACACACACATTGACACTCTTTCTCTCACGCACATATACACATTGACACACACACACACACACGCACACACACACACACACACACACACGCTCACACATAGACACACCTACGCACACAAACTTACGCACATAGGTACACAAATATACATGAACACATATACGCACATACACGCATAGACACATACACAAATACATACACACACACATGCACACACACGCTCACGAATATTTGGGTAAAAATATCTTGTTTCTCCATAAAAAACATATAAAATCTTTATTTATTTTTTAATAAATTCAAAGCAAGCAAGGCGATAACGCCACTAAGACGCAAAAGAGTTACCGGGTGTTAACGAGAAACTTTTGGATGAACCGGAATTCCAATCCTAAACAGGAAAAAATGGATCAATCTCTACTGCTTTTCAAAAGTGCAGGGTGGGGGTGTGAATCAGGCGGTAGGTGGTCTTATTAAATCTCCCCTGGATCTGATATGGAAAGCTCAAGTATAGAGTAAAATGTTTTCTATAGTTAAGCTGTTTTTGTTTTGCTTTATCGATTAAATTATTATTATTATTATTATTTGAGAAAATAGCGCGACAACAACGTGATGATGATGTACAAATATCCAAGACTCAATCAATACACCCATTCTGTCATTGGTAAGTCCATCACAGTCAAATGTGTGCAATATGGTTTTGATAAAAGCAGCACGTAGCCTTCATTCTGAGTAATCCAGTCCACTCCGACGGTCTCTGATTGAGAGTGTTTTGTGTATCTAGATGTGACCCCCAAGAGTTAGGGTGATAGTAAAATGCGTCAATAGTTTTCTCAGAGCTTGAACAAAAACGACAATTTGGATATGTTCCATTCATTACAATATGTATCTCGCAGGTTTCCATTTAGAGCAGCCCTGACAAATCCTTGTCGTTCTTTTTTTTTACAGTGTGGGTCATCATTTACAAGGCCCGGGGCCACTCGAGGTAGAGGGTTACATTAGAAGTCTATTTGTATGTATAGGTGAGGGAGATAACGATTAAGCTTAGCCTTGAATAGATGAAAATTGTAGTGATCGAGGAAACATCCTGTTGGGAGTCGAATCCACAGGGCAGTTGTTCGTGGGAAGAAGCTGTTCGAGTGGAACTTACTTCTCACCGATGGGATACGGAGGAAATGTTGGTAGTTTGCTACTATGTAAGTGACATGGCATGTTTTTGTCACGATGGTTTGTCTTGGCAGGACCAGGGTATATAATTCGTCCCAGCATTTTCTATGGAAGTCGGAGAGAGGTTAAAGAATGGAGAACAATCCGTCACCCACAAGGGCTAGGAGACGCTTTTGAACTCTGTCAAGGGTGGAGCGTGAGGTCTTGGCAACTCCTATGCAAATATGGCGACAGTACTAATTATTTAGTCTGATCTGGTTGTCGTAAATGTAAAGGATAGAAGGAGAAGTCAGGTACTTGCTGGAACGGTAGAGGGCACTGACCATGTTACCTGCATTCTTGGCAATGGATCGTATGTATGAGTTCCACTTGAGGTCGGGTGTGAGTCTTTCAAGGTACGGTGCTTGATTGCTGGCAGTTCGGGGTCAGATCGGCGATGATGGAATGTAACTAACTTGGTCTTCGAGGCATTGAATGTAACCAGCCAGTTTTTGCCCCATTGGGTAGCTCTGGTTTTTAATCCGGAACTCTGCAACCACTGATGGGTCATAATTTTGTCATCATCTGTGTTTGGCGAGCGAGCATTAAATAGCTTTTCCCCATTTGGTTTACAGATTGATTAGGCCTTGTATTTTTTTGTTTGAGTTTTTTGGTCCCATTTTATCTAATCTCCTATTTCATCTTGTTTGTGTACAGAAGGTTTAATGGATAGTGTTCTAGAAATCGGAGAGCTGAGCTCTATTTCCAGTTTTTTATTACAGCATATCAACATTCTCCAGATTAATTAATGCCGAAATTCACATAATACGGTTGACAATAATAAAAATATAAAATACAAACCCTCCTGTATGTTGATTTGCTAAGCATAATTTAGAAGCCGAAAGTAGGAAGCACCCAGTGAGGATGGAACTCGTTACTCTATTTTAATTTTTCTTGATAACAATTACACCACACTCAATGCGTCAAATCCTCTTATAAGGATGTGAATGCTGGACGGTTTTCTCGTAGATGAAGACGAAAATAGAGGAGAAGAGAGATATCGTTCTGCAGAAGGATGCTGAGAATACCCTGAATGGAAAATGTGAAGAACGGCGATGATCTTTTTTTCTTTTAATGTTAATGAAAAGGACTCTTATACTCCGGATCAGGAGGAAACAGTTGAAATTATTGGGGCATTTAATGGGGAAACAGGGCCATAAAAATCTGACCCTCACAGAATATATTGAAGGCAAGAGGGCTAGAATGAAAATGAGAGTAACATACTTAATGTGCCTGTGAAAATGGATGGTAAAACATGAGCTACGAGGGATGGAATCGTGCTGTCATTAGGCTAGAACGTTACATAGTGTCCCACGGCATTAAAAATAAGGGTTCGAGCCCTTAGGCCGCAAGAAAAATATCTGGAGTTTTGATTTCCAAAAAATGTAGGGTGATCACCTCATTTGAATTAAAACCTTTCTACTATCATATCATTTCTACTTTTGTCTTGTTTTTTGCACGTTATTAAAAATAACTTTGTTTTTCGGTAGAGGAAGTTCGTTGACTCAAGCAAAAAATCACAAAGCGGAAATGCAAAAAAAAAAAAAAAAAAAGGAAAAAAGAAAAGAAAAAGAAAACGCTGAAAAAACATCGTGTATAGTTGTGCCTTGTTGCTTAACTCAAAAATAAATACTTTATTTTCGCGCTTGGTGTTACTCGAAACATAGAGAACAAAAAATGAATAAGTGAAATAGAAAAAAATGATTACGAAAAAAAGCAGAAAATGACGAAAAAGCTCAAGAAGAAAAATAGAAAAAAATATTAGGAATGGCAAAGAATAAAATTTGAGAAAAAAGAAGGAAAACTAAATAATAAAAGGAAATGAAAATAAATCAAAAGACAAGAAAAAAGAATTTTAAAAAAATATAGAAAAATGAAGGAAAATACAGTAATTTCTTGAGATACGAGTTTAATTCATTCTATGACCAAGATCGTAAATCAAAACAATCGTATCTCAAATCAATTTTACCCATTGAAATTAATGAGAATATTTCCGCTTCGTTCCAGGCCCATCATCCTTATTTTCTTAAAAAACAGCCCTATTTTTGTATTTGCGGTTTTCTTACAAGGAAAAACGTGTGAATAAAGAAGAAATGTAGTTTACAAACAATAAAATAAATAAGGAAACAAATTGTAAAGAAATACTCTTGAGGCTTGACTCACGGTATGTCAACTAGAGGATACTTAACTTAAACTCGCTCATATCTCAAAACTCAGTTCGTATCTCAAGGCAAAAATCAGCCGAACTCCGGCTCGTATCTCCAAAAACTCGTATGTCGATACAATCGTATCTCAAGTCGTTACTCCTATTTTCCTTCATGTTCCCTTTTTTGAAATAGTAATAATTCTTTTTTTTTTGAGATAATGATTTTGTGATACAAGTCTTGATAATTTCTCCAGGAATTATCTCTTTTTAGTTACTGTTTCCTAAATGTTCCTAGTGATGGTATGGTTTCAGTTGATATTTCCTAGTACTTTCCAGGGATGATATGTTTTCAGTTGATGAATAAAGAAAGGTGTGACGTCCCTAAACACAACCTTCGCTCGCTCCTCGCTGCTTCGTTCGGGTGTCGCCGTTCCAAACGTGACGTCCGCCTGTTGCGTCAGTCGTGTTGTCCCGTCCTGTGACGACCAACTGGCTTGGTATCGGTCGCGGCACCCAAATGTGACGTTCTAACCTTTTGGTGATTCGGATGGGAATCTGGTCAGATCCGATATCAGCCTCGTCGTTCCCAATTCGCTTCCAACGTCTGGTTACCAAAGTAACTGCGTTGATCTCCAGTCCGCCTACCCACGTTGTGAATTGATCTTAGGCAGACGAAATCAATCAGTCGTTAGGGCCGTAATGCAAAGTGAGTTCAAACGAGCGTAATATCACACAAATATGCATAAAAGAAAATAAAATGATAACTCAAAAGTTCAAGGTATCAAAGAAAAAATTACAATAAAATAACAATTCTTTATATCAGGTTGCTGGATACATACGACTGCGTCTATCTCCCGACCCGCTATATGGATTGTGACATGTTGTTCTTTGCTACGCGAGTTCCAACATCTTAAGTTGTCTGTTCTTTAAGAAATTGGTTCTTGGTGTGTCTTCAGGCGGAAGTCGAAAAACTTATTTTGGTGGTATGGATCTAAGTCGCTCTTCAAAATAATTGTCCTTGGATTGAATGGTGTTCAGCCGGGCGTGTGTGGTCCAGCTGGCTTTGTTTTAGGAAGAAAAAAATATATATCTTGCTAAAAAAAAATTATCTTTTTCTTTTCCTTCCTTAATCGCAGCTGTCATCCCCCAATGTCACCTGGGATCCGTTAATGCCAATTATCAAGTGAGGCAGTCGTCCAGCGAAAACACAGTCGACCGTCGTCTCGAAAAACAGTTCCATTGTTCTAGTCATTCTTCGTGCCAATTTCTGATAACATAGTTTTGTTATCACAAACGAATTCTAACACCTATAGATGTCTTGTCAAAAAACGGTCAAGTCGTTACTCAGGGTTGGCTTCGTGTGCGGCTAGCAGACGACTTATTAAATCTTTTCCCGACAATATTGTTTGCCCCCTCTGACACTTATCTATCCAAGGCCCTGTATTTCACCTGTTCTTTGTCAATTATCAAAATAACATTATCAATTGGAGTTCTCTTATCTAGCCGGTCTGTGGTTTGCTAATTAGATGTTTGCCAACATTAAGCGGCTGTTATCTATATCCGATAACACAAGTTCGCCGCCAGAACATAGTCGATTTTCTTATCCACTTGAATTTTTCTGCAATGGTAATGACACCTTTTCGCCATTTGCTACTTATCAAAATAACATTGTCAATGTCCCCGGTCGTGGGTGGTTTCTTTTATCATCTACGCTTAAGTCTCGCCTCTCTTTTCCTTTCTTTCCTTTCTCTTTTTCCTTTTTTCTCTTTTCTTTTTTGTCCTGTTAAATGGTGTCACAATGGGATAAAAAGAAGAAAAAATAACGAGGAGAAAAATGAAATAAAAGTCAATGAAATGAAAGTAGAACAATCAAGAATAATGATGAAAAAGAAAAATTTTAAAACAAAGGGATAATAAAGAAAAGAAGGGATGAAGGATGTTTAACATATACAGTGTAACCCGGATATAAGAGAGTTGTCGGGACCGGAGAAGAAGTCTCTTATATCCGGGTTTGGTCTATTTTATATCCATTAATACAGGCTCTAATTTGGGACCAGAGAAAATCTCTCTTATATCCGGGTTTCTCTTATATCCAGGTCTCTTATATCCGGGTCTCTTATATCCGGGTTTATTATATCCTGGTTACACAGAATAAGATAGAGGACAATGAGGGGGAGGCATAAGGGCGGATATAAAAAGATGTTGAGGAAAAATATAAAGAATAGATATAGAGAAAGCATTGAAAAAATAAAGAAAAAGAAATGAAATGGATTTTAACAAAAATATATCGGAAAAAGGAAAATTTATTAAAACAAAAATAAAACAAAAAGTAAAATATATAATAAAAGATATTGCAAAAAGAATGAAAATATATTAAAACAAGAGATGTTTAACATATAGAGTGTAACCCGAATACAAGAGAGTTGTCGGGACCGGAGAAGGGTCTCTTATATCCGGGTTTCTCTTATATCCGGGTTTGGTCTATTTTGTTTAGGTAAGTATTGGCTCTAATTTGGGACCAGATAAAATCTCTCTTATATCCGGGTTTCTCTTATATCCGGGTCTCTTATATCCGGATTTGGTCTATTTTGTTTAGGTAAGTATGGGCTCTAATTTGGAACCATAGAAAAATCTCTCTTATATCCGGGTTTCTCTTATATCCGGGTTTGGTCTATTTTGTTTAGGTAAGTACGGGCTCTAATTTGGGACGAGAGAAAATCTCTTATATTCGGGTTTCTCTTATATCCGGGTCTCTTATATTAGGGTTTGGTCTATTTTTGTTTAGGTAAGTATGGGCTCTAATTTGGGACCAGATAAAATCTCTCTTATATCCGGGTTTCTCTTATATCCGGGTCTCTTATATCCGGGTTACACTGTATAAACAAAAAGTAAATAAAGAGAAAAACTGTTTGCGCACTCTTGTACTTTCTCTTTATTACCATATTCACGCCGTTTCGACCGTTGTATGCTCCGGCCTTCTTCAGATGATATTTTTGGGGGAATTTGGAATCGAACCCTTTATTTAGTCCACTAAACAAAGACCAAATAAAGTTTTTGTTCGAAATTCCAACAAATATCATCTGAAAATGGCCGGAACGTACAACAGCCGAAAACTTGTAAATATTACAATACAAATGAGGACAGCAGTCTGAACAATGCAAATAGTGTAAATAGTAACAATACCTCATCTCAGAAATATAGACTGATGTTAAAAAGAAAAAAACAAAAAAACAGCCGTAAAATATGGCTGACTTAACACATAGATTGAGTAATTTTTTTTTGCGGGTTATCAACCTGTTGTAGGTTATTTACAGCCAGAAATATTTTTTAAATTATAAGAACTGTTTTGTGATAATTATTTTTTGATGCAAGTTTTACTAATTAACCTATGGCTGGGGAGAAGAGATGGATTCCTTCCTTTCTCAAGACAATTTGCGTGTAAGTGAATATAACAAACCCGACTGGAATTGGAACTCGGCTCGCTGATTAACAATTCCGTGCCATTATACATTACACCAGCCGCATATCCAAGCTGAGAGCACCTGATATTCACAAGCCGTCATTCATCTAGTTACTGATCAGGCTCGAAGTGGATTTATTTCGGTGATCGCTTCAGCATGATGCGGCCGTAAGCAGATAGAGAAAGGAAACGGTAAGAATGGCGAACGAAGAAGATACAAAAAAGTGAAGCAGAGCAAAATTAAATATGAATAAAATGAAGTTAGTAGAAAGAAGAGGAACTGTATAAAAAAAAACATGAAAGCAAAGAGAAAAAATAGGAACTATTTGACATAATTATTCTCTAGAAAGATAACCCAAATTCAGAATACTAAGGCGTATCTCTCCAATGTACGATATGTTCGTTACATCTCCTATCGTTACCATTGCTGACTTTGTAATCAGCATCAGCATTCCGTTCTTTGGCACGATGCAGAGATTAGCCTGCCTCTGCTAGTACCAGTTCTTGTTAACTCCCACAAGAACAAGAAACAACGGTAACACCAAAGGGAAGCTTCTTTTAGTTTTTCCTTCCCAGGCATCGTCTTTTTTTTTTTTTTTTTTTTTTACACATTTCGCTAGTGGGTTTTTTTTTTAATACGTAATTCTTTCTCGTTCATTCTGATTCTTTTTCTTTTCTCTTCATTTAGCTGTCTACGTTTCAATTGGCCACGTGCAGAATGTTTGGCAAATGTGATGTCTAAATTCAGAAAACTCGCCTCAAAATACGTAATCAGGAGATAAAACTGATAAAGGAAAGGCGATATCATACTATTCAACATAAAACTGCCATTTTATATATGACCCCAAAAAAAAAAAAACAAAGAAAAACTAATACGAAATTAGTTATTCAATCGAAATATTCCCATTGGAATCTATATACTTTTCCGGCATAAGGCACCCTGTATTAGGGTCGAAAATACGCGAGCTGAATCGCCAGCGGAGACCCAAATACAAACGAGCAATACATGTCTACCGCCAAATCATAGTTGGGATAAGAATGACCTTGAACAGAAAATCAACATCCTCTATTAAAAATAGGACTCATGATAAACCTTTCTATGATATGGCCTGGAATTGGGCTTAAAATATTGATGGCACATAGCCTAATCCATTATAAAGAGTCAGGCTGTGGAATTAGTAAATACAAAACACTTCGAATACCTCGGCATATTGATCAGTGATATACAAATTTAGAATAAGAAAAAAGAAAATTGAAAATAGATCAGGCTGCCCAAAACCATAAATTGCTTCTTGTGCTTTCATATTCCATGACCCTTCAGGACGTAAACGATCATGGCGCTCCACATCTTCCTGTCCATTGCAGCTCTTAAAAAGTTTTGTCTTTTTTTTATTTTTCCAAACCCCAGTTCTACCATTCATTTACTCAAGTCCATCAACTATGTTAAGCGTTGCTTTCCTCTGTTCCTCTTTCCCTCAATCTGACCTGTGTGTATTAGTTTTTCTAAGCCCTCTGTCTTCATTACGTGTCTCAGGTATTTCAACTACCGCTTCCTGATGTTAAATATAAGTATCTTTTCGTTTCTTTTTTCTCTAAAACCACGTTCTTGCTCATATGTTTTGTCCATGGTATACTCAGCATCCTTCTGTAGAACCGTAATTCTGTTGCTTCCCGTTTCTTCTACATCTTTGAGGAGATTGATCAGCATTTGCTGCCATACAGGAGGCATATATCATGTAACAGATCAATACTCTTTTCTAAGTTTCTAACGAAATTTGTCTGTCCCTTAATACTCCGCTTAGCTTTTGCAAGGCATCTTTGGCCATCCTAATACTGCTTCAGACATTGGTGCCGCACTTTCCGTCCTCTGCTAGATCATTTCCCTGATATTTAAATTTTTGTACTTGTTTAAATTTAGTATCCCCGATTTGTAATTTGGATTTTCGGCTCGCCCTTTTGCTTAAAAACATGCATTCTGTCTTGTAGTTTATACTTCGTCCTTTCTTTTCGCTTTTCCTTCGCTACCTTCTGTAGGACCTTTTGTTCTTTCCTTTCCGTGTCTGCTATCTTCGGTACATCGGAGAAGAAGAATCCTTTTTAAACAAGTTGGGAGTGGAATAAGAATTCTTTAATTGAACATGACAGCTCAAATCACTCCAGAAAAAATAGTCCACTCCAATCTTTCTCCGAACAGTATCGACCCGAATATTTCTGTCTTGAACGAGTGTGGGCTGAGCGCTATGATTTATCACTTGTCCTAATTAAGCTGACGAGAACGAGGAGCTCAAAGTCCATAAAAAATGGGATCGTTTTGCCAGCCGGTGACAGGCCGTCCCGATCATCGTGATGAAAAATGAAGCCTAAATGACACTATTTACTTTTCCCATTTTCCCAAAAGCTACTTCCATTTCTTGAAGCAGAATATCAACACCCTCTAATAAGAAATAGGACTCATGATAAATTTTCTCCAAAACAGAAACTAGCAGTTCGATTTGAACTGAAAGCATTGATAGCACATACCATGGATCAATCATAAAAAAAATCAAGATGAGTTCCGGCGCCCTACGAGGCTGGCATCCCGCTCTCACCCCTTCACTGTCGAAACTCCTAAATGTAGCCGTCTCTTCTACTCTAATAGCTTCATGTCTCGAACCTCTCGCCTGTGGAACTCCCTTCCCTTCTCCTGTTTCCCTGTGAGCTATAATCTCCAGCTATTCAAGTGTAATGTCAATCGACATCTCCAGTTGCCTTAATCTATCCACTACCCTCATCCTTTCTTCTATCACTCCTATCTGATATTGCTCTAAATTTTCTGTAACCCCTTGCGTCCTGGTGGCTTCCCGCCTTGCTTGGGGTGAAATGCTTAAAAAAAAAAAATGGGATTAGTAAATACTAAACAGTTCGAATACATCGGCATATGGATTTACGAATTTAGTATAAGAGAAAATAAAATAAATAAACTCGGCTACCTCTTCATGGTGTTCAGTATACGTTTTATTTTTGTGTTTCCATTTTCTCTAAAACCTCGCCGTTGCTCACGTGTTCAGTCCATGGTATCCTCAGCACCCTTCTGTAGAACCACAATTCTGTTGCTTCAAGTTTCTTTTTCATCATTGTTCGAGCTAATCAAGTATGTTACGTGCTGCTTTCCTCTGACCATCTCCCCTTCAATCTATCCTGTGAGTATCAGATTTTCCCAGCCCCTTTTCTTCATTACGTGCCTTATCGATAAGAGAATATAGGAGTGATCTGAATACACCAAAGAATCAAGCAGAAAATTCGCGTTATGTTTTTAAATAGCCTCATCACATCAAGTCTCTCATATAGATGTCATACATAGCAGCATACTCGATCAGAAATACGCATAATGTCAGCTGTATACAAGCGCTTTCTAAGATCAATGGATAAAAATGGCTTTGAGCGAGTTTTGAAGCCTGAAGTTCCTCGCACAATCATCCTTCTTTGAACTTCATCAAATAACTGTATCAAATAACAGAAACCGTATAACATGAGGACTACCAACAGCAGCAACAATTAAATTGGATAGCAGATGTAATTTAACGAGGAAATAATGACATGATCAAGATGTTGTCCCATATTAAAAAAAAAGAGGTTAAGAAGGAAACTTCCATCAATACCGGAAATAGTAAAAACAGTTACGTTACTTATTTTCCTGAAAGATTATTTTAAGAGGTAGATCTTATAAATTTCAACCTAAAGTTGTACTAGATGCCTGGTCAATAAATGCAAAATATTTCCTTGTAGGGAAACGGCTATATTACCATTACCAATGCCATTATCAATACCATTACAACGCCATTACAAAATCAATTGAACGCTTATAGATTAAAATATAAAATACTATCAGTATGACCCGGCGTTGCCCGGGCTCGATTTAAAAATCAAAAACTCATACAGCAATCGCTATCACTTGACTTAAAATATTTTTGACCTCCCCTGCGTTTAAAGGAATGCCCTTTGCCGTGCTGATGTTGCTACATGCCTTACTTCTTGCCTATCTCACACTGCGAATTTTTTCTAAGCTCTATACTAAACATTAAATCTGTTATGAAAAAAGAACTAAACAAAATGAACACAAAACGATCAGCTTTAAAAAAGGACTCGTAACTGGAAAAACCGAATGAAAAAAGAATGTTAACAACAAATACTTTTTCACACCCAACCCAGTTCTGCGGAATCAGAATCAACTGAGTTTAAGCAACCGAATGAATAAAGTGCCATGCAGATTTAAATTTTTCCCACTTGAGACGTATGCAGCTATCGATATTTTTTCATGCTAGTTAACATTCGTGTCAGTCAGCTGTTGGCTCTCACGCTGGCCAGAAGAATCTTCCTGCCTATTCGTGGCAGCCAGCTATTGGCTCTCTCTCTGGCCAGTACAAAATGGCCGCAAACTACATGAAAACTGCCGTATAAGCATGAAATTATCGATTCTTTCCACTATCGATGGGAGTTGGGAAATGCAAAGTCGGTCTTGTCCTTTTCACTAACTTGGAGCATGTGCAATTAAATTTTGGTGCAAATCCGTCGAAAATTGCGGCCGTGCATTCGTTACACACACACACACGCACCCACACATCGTGCCTTTTATAGATATATAGATTTTGTCTTTTCCTTATTTCTACTAAACCCTGTTCCGCTATCCAATTACTCAAATTCCTGATGTATTTTATACGTTTGGTTTCTTCTATTTCGCTAGCCCTCAATCTGTCCTGTGAGTATCAGATTTTCCAAGTCCTCCTTCCTCATTATGTGCCTCACAAATTTCAGCTGTCTCTTCTTGGTGTTTTTTTTTTAGCATTACGCCCCGAGCAAGGCGTGAAGCCACTAGGATGCAGGGGGTTGCGGAAGATTTGGAGTGAGAGCAGATAGGAGTGATAGAAGAAAGGATGAGGAGAAGGATAGTGGGTAGATCAAGGTAACTGGAGGTGTCGATTGACATTACATTTGAATAATTGGAGATTATAACTCTCAGGGAAACAGTAATTGGGAAGGGTGTTCCACAGGCGAGAGGTGCGAGGTATGAAGCTATTGGAGTAGAAGAGACGGCTACATTAAAAAATTTCTATAGGGTAAGGGTGGGAGCGCGATGCCAGCCTCGTAGGGCGCTTGAATTCATGGAGTCTGGGAACCAGTGAAAGCAGCTCATCGGAACAATTACCATGAAAGTATTTGTAGAAAAGACAGAGAGAAGCGACGGCGCGTCTGTGAGAGAGTGACTGTAGACGAGACTCTAGATAAGGGCCAATTATATTACATATCCGTTTTTGGATCTTGTCAAGAACTCCGAGGTAAACAGAAGGTGCCGAGACCATATATGGCAGCAATACTCCATGCAAGGGCGAATGGTTTTTTTGTATATTTGAAGTATCGATTCAGGGGAGAAAAATTTCCTGGCGCGGCACAGAGAGCCAACTTTTCTCGCGGTGGAAGAAGCAATTGACTCAATGTATTTGTTCCATCTCAGGTCAGCAGTCAACGTGAGACCGAGCAGACGCAGGGAGTTGCTCTCAAGAAGTTGACTATCAGACATTTTAATGGGGGGCAGGAAAGGATCTCTATGGTGGTTAATGGAGAGTAATTTAGTCTTAGTGGCGTTAGAGTTGACCAGCCAACTCTTGCCCCAGTTAACAACCGATTGGAGGTCCATTTCAAGACGCACGGCCAAGTTAGTTTTGTCGCCGACACTAGATGTGTTTTTGAGGCAGGAGTAAATTGTAGTGTCGTCCGCGTAGATGCCAACTTGGGAATCTATGGCGTCAGGAAGGTCGTTGATGAAAATAAGGAAAAGAGTGGGGTCAAGTATGGGGCCTTGGGGAACACCTGCGTTCGTGGGATAGGAACTGGTGGAGAATCCGTTGAGAACGACCTTCAATTCTCGGTTTGACAGGAATGATTGTATTAGATCAAACAGTCGACCAGTAATACCATAACCCTGTAGCTTACGAAGAAATCCGGCATGCCAAACCCTATCAAACGCTTTGGAGATATCTAGGGCCACGGCACGTGCCCCACCGTTATTTTGAAGGGCTTGGAAGACGGTTTCAGTGATGGCCGTAAGCACATGAGCTGTAGATCGGGCGTAGCGGAAACCATATTGCTTGTCTGAGAGCAGATTATGGGATGTAAGGTGATTAACCACTTCGGCATTGATTAGGGCTTCGAAGATTTTGCCGAAGAGGAATAGGAGACTAATAGGACGGTAATTAGAGGGGTCAGAGGGGTCTCCAGATTTCTTAAAGACAGGAACAATGGATGAGAACTTCCAGCAGTCAGGAAAACAGGATTCCTTGAGGCAGTAATTATACAGTTTAGTGAGGGCGGGCGCTAGCTCAGGCGCGCATTTCTTGAAGACAATGGCTGGTATGCCATCTCCACCACTAGCCTTGTGGGGGTCTAAGTTGGAGATAATGCCCAGTACCAATGACAGGGTTATGTGTAAGCTGCTCAGTAAGGCCTCAGTTCTAGGAGGGAAGTCTGGTATGGGTACACCGGTGGAGTCGAGTGTTGAATTAAATGAGAATTTCCGCGCAAAGCATTCAGCCTTGTCGGTAGAGGAGGTCAAGACCTCGAACTGGTTGAATAAAAGAGGTATGGAGGGTTTTTTATTTTTCAGGACACTCTTGCAGACCCGCCAATAATCTTTGAAGCCAAATTTGCGAGATGTAATACGCTCCTTAGGCGAGCAGCAAATAATGACTTAGCTTCGTTGAGGACACGCTTATACTCGTTACGGGCGGAGGCAACGTCTATTGCAGTCCGACATGTTGATACGAAATATGTGAAAGAAGTGATTCCTATGGGCAACGGCGGCTGAGCAAGCAGCGGAGAACCAAGGGGAGGAGTGCGACTTGACCTTAAATTTCCTTGAGGGGATGAAAGCGTCGAATCCAGTTTTAACCCCCGGATGAGACCTCAGAAGCACATTCTTGGACAGGGAGTGTAAAGACAACATTACGCGGATCCTTTAAGCCGTTCGCTTCTCCTCGTGGTTTAAATATTTTATTAAAGCAAATTTTCTCAAGCCCACTGCTGGTGAAGGGTAGGAATGCTCACTGACCACTTCCCCCCTCCCAGCACTGCGTTATCTGTAACTTGACGCTTGGGCACTGAGATATGGCTGGCTGTACAATCACTGGCGTCCACCAGAATGGAAGCGGACATTAACTTTCTGCCATGTGTGAGTATAAATTCATTCTACCAGAGACGCACCCAAAAGCAACTCTCTCTCTCTCTCTTATATATATATATATATATATATATATATATATATATATTCCAACGTTTACGTATTTATTTTATTTATCTATTCTTGCTTGGTCTCTTCCTTCCCCTCTTTGTGACTAATTTCCAACTACACAAACATAGTGTTATAAGCTAGGTTCGAATGGTTAGTGGGCTTGGGAAAATTTGCTTTAATAAAATATTTAAACCACGAGGAGAAGCGAACGGCTTAAAGATTCCGCGTAAGATCAAATATTTATCTAGCGAAAGACAAGGCCACAGGACCATAAGAATACTGAAGACATACTAACGCCTGGGGAAGAGACATTTTTCCCTTTTTTCGAGGTGGGGGGAGGATTTCCAACTACACATACATAGTGTTATAAGTTAGGTTCGAATGGTGTTATGTATAAGTTTTACATTTTGTTATCATTTTCTCCAAGAACTCGTCGTTCCTCCCATGTTTGTTCCATGCTATCATCAGCATCCTTCTGTAGAACCAGATTTCTGTTGCTTCAAGTTTATCCTTCATCTTTTAGGATATTCACTAGCACATAAGAGAACAGATATCACATAACAGCTCAGTATCCTTTTTGTTTCTAACGATTATATTCTGTCTCTTAATACTCTAATCTTTTTTTATCATGCATCTTTGGCTATCCCAATAAGCCTTCAGATTTCAGTGTCACTTTTTCCGTCCTCTGTTAGAACTCTTCCCAGATATTTAAATTTTTGTGATTGTTTGATTTTGGTATTTCCGGTTTGCGATTTGGATTTTGGGCTCATCCTTTTGCTAACGATAATACATTCCGTCTTCTTGTATTTTATGTTTAAGCTTTTCTTCTTCTTTTCTTTCTGTTGAGATGTTGTGAGTTTCCCGCGTGTCGGTGTATGAATCAAGACAAACACAGTTGTAGAGGAAAATACTGGTATATTCATAAAAGCAATTAACAATAGAGTGATTAGTAGAACGATGGTTGGTTAGTACGAAACAATATCCAAAGTCTATAGTCCAACGGTATGTACCGGGTAAACTTATCTGGACTGCTAACGCTGACTCTCTCTGACGCAATATTTATTTGCATTAAAAAATACAAAATGTGGCACAAGGCCAAAAGGTGGATGGGGAATGACGGTCTTCATCTGTCTTAAATCTAAACTTAGCTAGTCGCAGACACTGACCCAAACATACCAACAACAATCCAATCACCAAAACATCACATTCACTCCTACCTTTCTTACTACGTCCACCATAATACCTCAATTTCTCTATGACGTCCTAACTAGTCCCCTTATTTACAGATATTGTTCATGGGGGAAGGGTCATAAAATAACAACTTTTAAAATCCCCAAATGCGTATTTACAGAATGAATTAATTATTTACAATAAAACTAAACAAAACTGAGTTAGTAATAAAACCCCCCACAAACTATGAATGTGGCAGAAATGTCAGTTAACCAGACGAAATCGATGCGGGACTAAGAAAATGAATACACATTCAAACCAACAAGCATACACACAAACACTCATTCATTCATACACAACAACAAATACGAAAACACACACCTGAAACGAAAGGCGCCCCGCATCCACCAGAAAACTGACATCACTAACCACCTAACGAGGGAGGGATGGGGAATTAAACAAAAGTAAAAAATAGGGACAGAAATAAAAAGGGACCAATGAGCTTACATACCCTAGCTAAGTTAAACGGGAAAAAAAAGGAAAAACTAAATATTCAAAACAAAAACCTAGTCTAACCTAATATCGGGGTGGGTTGCCAGAACTGGCTTCCAGGACAAAAAACTTTCCCTGCAGCATGCGAACCATGAGGCCTTCAACAAACACTGCACTGAAAAAAGGCGTGACCAATGGTCTCGACATTCCCAGTACAGCGACGACAGTTTGCAAGCCTGCTGAACAAAGTCTTTTGCGTAACCAGAGGGCCCCGCGAATCATCAGCCAGGTGAGTGATGCCTCATCGTTATTGAGACATTTCAACCCAGGCGCCCAAGGCCATACCGAGCGAGCCTCCTGCTTCGTAAGACCGAGCTCGTCGATCAGACCATCTTGAACGGACCCCTAACTAACAAACGATATAATGCCTTACGAGACAACGCTTGGGCGTCGGAGAGGCCATCCGACGTCCGCAAGAGGAGTTTCAAAGCACGACGACATTCACGATAGAAGGAGCATTCACCACGAGGAGTACGACCGGCCTCCTCCTCGCACGAGTGCACACTTCTCAAGGATGGGAAATGTTTACGGAAATCTTCTTTCCAAAAGGTGCCCACCTCATCCAAACCGCGACACATTCGGTCTAGAAAGGTAATGCGTAGCATATATTGACGAATCTCAATGCTAGGCATCCCCAGACCGCCCTCAGAGGGATGAAGGCAACAGATCTCGCGAGATACCATATGGGACTTGCCTCTCCACAAGAAAGAGAACAAGGCCTTGACTAATGACATTAGTCGGGCATACGGGAGTGGAAGCACAGAAAGACGGTAGAGGAGGATCGGATAGATGTGTGAAACACAAACTTCCGCCCTTCCCTTCAGGGAAAGTCTCCTCCGAGACCACAGACTAGCCGCGGCCTCGGCCCGCCCCCTTGTACCTCCGACCAATTCATTTCCAACTGGAGATCAGGACCGAACCAGACGCCGAGTATCTTGATCGGCCCATCCGTCCAGAGGAAAGGTCCGGGAAGAGAAACTCCTTCCACGCACCCAACCGCAAGCCCACAGACTTATCGCGGTTGATTTTGGCCCCTGTCACCATCTCATACCCACTGATCTGCTTACTGACTTCGTTAATCTCGGCTCTGCTCGACACAAGAACCGAAACGTCGTCAGCATAGGCAGAATACCTGGCCGAGGTGTTAGCACCAGGCAGCGAAATACCGCGTAGGACCGGATTCGACTTTAACTTGCGAAGGAAAGGCTCCAACGCAAGAACGTAAAGCAGAGGCGATAGCGGACAACCTTGACGAATGGAGCGAGACAATACGAAAGGCTTCGATCTTACCCCATTCACTTCCACCAGCGCACCGGGGTCGCATACAAGAGTCGGATCCAGGAGCGAAAGTCGGCTCCGAAACCGGCCGCCGAAAGGACAGCCTCCAGAAACCGATGGTCAACCCCATCGAAGGCCTTGGACTGATCTAAATTGATCAGCGCGGCTTCACTGTCGACTTGTTCTAAGATCAGGCGTACCATATGAAGGTTATCCTGAATAGTCCTGCCCTTCACAGCACAAGTCTGTTCAGGGCCAATCTGACTAGACAGGACAAGCTGCAAACGGTTGGCTAAGATCTTCGCCAAAATCTTTAAGTCAGTGTTTAACATCGTTAAAGGGCGAAAGTTCCCTAACCCATCCCCTCCGTCCTTGTCCTTACGCAGCAACTTGATGACACCTCTGGTGAAGCGTTGAGGTAAAGACCCCTGCCTCATCCAGTGGTTGTACATCAGTTCCAGCAAAGGCACAAAAACGTGCGACAACCTCAAGTAAACTTCGTAGGGCAGACCATCTAATACCGGAGACTTATCCAGGCCAACCTGCTTCAGCGCTTCCCAGATTTCCGACTCTGTTATGGGACCCTCGCACCTAGCCACTTCAGCTGCCGAGAGGCAGGGAAAGTCAACTAAATAGGCGTCGAACTGAGCAGAACTCAGACCGGGCTCCCTGGTGAAAAGCTCCTGAAAGTAATCTCGAAAGGCCTCACATATGCCCGCGTTTGTAGTCACGGTCCGCTTATCCGGTAATGTGACGCACGCTATATGTCGCCTGGCCGCGTTTCGATTTTCCTCTACACGCAGTTCAGCGGCCATATTCGTTGCCTCAGAAGACATTCTTTTTAACCTAGCCCTAACTAACAGAGCTTGATCCTTCTTGATAAGCAAGGAGGCCAACTCTGCCTTAGCTAAGACTATGTCCCCACTAACACGGGATTTCACGGCCCGATCAACTTTTTTTCCTCTAAAGCCGTTTGCGCCGCTAATTTATCTAAATTGAGCCGACGACTAAAGTCGGCAGCAAACGTTCGAATTTTAGATTTTAAATTGCCCCACCAGGCATTTCCCACAACCGCTCCCGTCAATTCCCTCTGGATTGTTAGTCGCAGCTGGTCCCGGAAACCCTGATCACTAAAAAGCGAACAGTTCAATTTCCAGTAACCAGCCAACCTAACCTTAGGCTTATCTAAGTTTACACGGACCCGGACAAGCCTATGGTCCGTATAAACTATATAATGGAAACTTGGACAGCCTAAGAGCCCTACATCGACTCTCCTAACTAAGACTCGGTCCAGATAGCTCGCAAGCGAGCCAGGAGCCGAGCTGCCACTAGTAGTCCAAGTCCATGCTACATCCCGAGGGTGTTCATTCCGGAACTTATCGACGAGATCAAACCCATCGATAAAGTCCCGAAATGGTTTCACATCCGGGTTGTTAGAACCTTTTGTGCCCTATACGATCTATATCGGGGTCAAGGACGGCATTCCAATCCCCGCTAAAACTACCCGACGAGACGTCGTCAAGAACGGCGCGATCTGCCGAAACAAAGCAGGCCGCTCGGAATGTTTATTGGGCGCATAAACCCCAATGAGACGAAGAAGCTTATCCTTTATGGTAACATCCAGCACGCAAAGCCTGCCCGCCGGATCCGCGAAGACAAGGGTACATGCAGCCTTCAAAGACCTGCTAACCAGCCAAGAGACACCCCTCGAACAACCATCAAAACATGCTGAATAAAGGGCGAACCCCTAGACAGTATGTCCTCACGATCATGAGAAGAAAACCGGGTCTCTTGCAAACAACATATATTCACCCCGAGGCGCTGAAGGTCACGAGAGAGCCTCGCCCTGCGAGACTCGGACCTCAGGCCCCGGGCATTCAAACTGGCTAACCAGAGAGCCATCGTGAAGCCGATTAGGGTTGCCCTTCAGCGTAGAACATGGCTGGGGTGAGGACACCCACAGCTTGTCCCATTGAGCCAGTCATCATCTCAATATCGAGCGAGTCATCCTGGGACAAGCCGCCGATGTCCGCAGGATAGGTTAATTTAAGGGCTCTATATAGGGAAGGGTGAACAAAAACAGGGACCCTCCCTTTGCACTGTTTGGATTCATCAAGATTCTCCCCGAGAAAAACGACGGCTGGGGGCACCACTTTCAAGGACGATTTCGCCTCCTCTATCATGCCCCAGATCTCCCGCGTTCCCGGGCCAGTTCTTACTACTGTTAATTGGTTCTGGGCCTTGTGGAAATTTTCCGGCACCTCTACGTCCACACCCTTAATGTGCCGGAAATTCCACAATACTTTTAAGTTCTTAGGGTTTTTCACTTGGCCGAAGACCCTTTCCGCCTGTTCCCGGGAAACGCGGCAGACGTCTTCCCCTGGGAGATATGGTGGTTTCACCTTCTTTTTTTTCTTTTCAGTGGCGGTTTGCGACTCCGGACTTCTCACTCTCTTTTTTTGTGGTGTGGGAATGGGTGTAATGTTGGGAGTGGTTGAAGGAGTCATGCCCGAAGGCGTTCTTACGGGTGAAGGTTTACCAGAAAGATGAGATTTCGATGGAGAGTTTGACAGAGATTTCGGTGGAGGAGGTTTTAAGAAGGTTTTTTTATGAAGTGGGGGAAGACGGGGCAGAGGATAGGGGGCCCGGTGCCCCCAGCGACTTTTTATCTCTAGCCCGCTTAGCCTGTAACTTCTCCTTCAATTTTTTGATGTCAAGTATCTTATCCCAGCTCGGTTCGTTCATTTTCTGGATGGCAGTCGCAGTTTTCTCATACGACATCGAGGAGTCGCCCTCAGAGCTGGTAGAGGGAATGGGGCTGTAGGTGATTATGTCCCTGGTGTCATGTTGGGACGGAGGAACCGCTGTTTGGCTCTTCCCCTTGCCCCTAACCACGAGGTGCCATTCCCCCTCCTCCTTCTCCTTAACCACACTAGTGGCAGGCGTTGGTTTCGGGGGCAATGTGGGCTTGGACCCAACCGAGGGACTTTGCCCATCGGTCCGCCTCGCAGCTAGACCCATTACAGGTGCCGCGGATTTATCCTTATCGGCCAAGGGGGTATTTTGGTCACCTACGACCGGAACTCCAGGGGCCTTCTTCCCTGGGCAGGAGGAGGAAAGGTGACCAGTCTCCACACCTCCAGCAAGTCGGATGCCTACCAGTCACAATGACCGGCATTTTCCGGTCACCTAAAACCAAACAGTTGGGGATGGACTTGAAGGCCTCTTGATCAAGCATGATGTCAAAAGTCCATCCCCCGTTCAGATTGTCGGAGAGAGCTCCTAAAATCTGGCCGTACTGCATAAAAAATGCAGCCAGAAGCTCTCCCGAAATTTGAGGAGGAACCTCGAAAACGGCCACCCTGGTCCGCCTGCGGCCTTCATATTCGGTCCTTAATATTAGATCTTTAGTGATCAACTCCTTCTTGGCCATTGCCAGGCAATCTTCTGGTGTGGGCAGCAGAATGTCCCACATGAAGAAACCCCTACCTTTTATAACTCTTTGGGGTTTTATCCCCAGGGACAAAAGTGATGTGATCACTGTGTCTTTAGTGGAGCGACAAATCTTTTTGTTTTTTTTGTCCACCACAAAAACGGTCACCATTCTCTTGGAGAACATATCGAGTTCCTGGACATCATCGACGAACCCATCTTTATTAACAAGATGGGCGTATCCTTTCGCCTTATCCAGGAAATCCGCCATGTTCAGAATACAACTAGGTGGGGACTTCCAACAAGAGGGCAACTCCTCAAACGTCTTAACTTGGGTCTCGTAATTTTCGCAACATCTCCTTTCTTGGAGATACTCGCTTGAGCGGATTTTGGGCTAACGTCAGCCCGCTTTTTTTCGCAATTTTTTTTTTCGGGTGGGTCGGCGTTGGCAGCCTTCCCAAACAGGTCTTTCTTAACAACCGACCGACTTTTTTCGTCGGCCATGTTGCTAGAGCGTAGAGACTAAACACTCGCGGGGAAATTTTCCACAACCAGGAGAGGAGTTTTGGGGGGAATAAAACAATTAAAGAAGGCCTGGATAAACCAGGAAATAGAAATAAACTTAAAGTAAAAATAAAATAAATGACAGCAAGAAAATAAATAGGTAAGACTTTTTTTTTTCAAAAAATAAAAATAAAAATGGCGCCCGAAGGCAGCCGAAAAAAAAATAAAACTCCTCTCTCTTTTTTTTCAAAAAATTCAAATATGTACAAAAAGGAAAAAGAAAATAAAAATAAAGGTTATCGGCCGAAGCCGATAAAGAAAATAAATTAAAAGAAAAAAAAACAAACTAGTCAAACCAAAAGAAAGAAAGCGACCAAAATCACTAAAAAAAAAAAAAAAAAAAAAAACTTTCTTTTTCTTTTGTCAGAAACTGTTCTTAAATTTTTAAAACTGAAAAGAAATAAGAAAGCAGTCGTCCGGTAAGACTTTGTCAAACCGGACTAAAAAAAGAAAAAATGTGGGCCGAAGGGAAAAAAAAAACAAATTTAAAACAAACAAAAGAAATGGAAAAAATTAAAAGAATAAAAACTTAAATCAATAACTTATCAGAAAAGACTTGCAATTTCAATAAAGTTCTTCCAAATAGGTAGACAGATCACAGGAGCAAACAATCGTAAAAAAAAATTAAAAAAAAACGACGTGCAACAATCAAACCGGGAGACAAGAAAAACAGTCAAAAAAAAAAGGTCTGACTCGGAGGTCTTTCTCTCGCTCTGACGCTCTGTCACTCTCTCTCCAGAGGGACCAGTCCATTACTAGTTAGAAGGTGGGTGCGCCCCAACACATTCACTGCTTTCCGTAGGAGCTTTTGTAATTTTCTTTCAATATCTGCTATCAACACTGTGTCATCTGCATATCTTATGAGTTTAAGAAATGCTTTGCCATGCTGTAATCTCTGACAAGATGCGAAAGGAATCGAACTTCAAAAATAAAAAGAAAATGTGTTGTCAGAAATATTTTTCCAGGTGCACAGATCAAAAATCAATAGTCGAAGAAGGTTTTCATTAAAAATACAACTGATATTCTTCCGCTATTTCTTTCCATTTTATTTTTGTGGGCAAGTTTTGTTCCAGATCGTGTGAATGATTAAGAGGATTTGTTGTGCAGTACAATTTGTGAAAGGAAAATGTCTTGATCTTTTGGAATGATAAGATTGTGAGGAAAACACACGCACGCATATATATATATATATATATATATATATATATATATATATATATATATATATATATATATTTATATATATATATATATGATATGGACAGTTTTTTCACTTAACTCATGCTTACTTTGAAGTTTCGAGGTCACATATCTATCTCTTTCTTCGATATTGGGCTGATTTTTCGGTGGTATGCAGATGGAGAGTCATAGTAGAGTTCAGTAGTATTAGAAAAACCTTGGAGATTTGCAGTAAGATATCTTTGATCATTTCTAAAATACAACGGTTCAGAGCTTAATGTAACAATCGGACAATTTTGCTGTTACGCCCTACACCCGCACGCACACACACACACACACACACACACACACATATATATATACATATATATATATATCATGAATGCATATGCATTTGTTTTTCACCGTTCGATGCAACTCTGAGTTTCAATCACGTATCAATAATCAGGCATAAAATAAAAAACTAACCTTTGTAATATGTCAGAAATTGAATCATAGATAAATAGATGCACTAGAAGACGCCAAGGATATTCTATTTTCATATAAATAATAAATTGCTGAATGCGGTAAGAAAGATAATTGTGTAAAATAGAAAAGATATACTGTAACGATATTGAAAACGTGAACTGTATAACGAATGCAGAAGCGAAAAATTAAAATCAACAATCATGGAGATTGACACATGACGCTAATCTACTATATTTATCAAGAACCTATTGCAATCCACAAAGAAAAAAACGATAGCCCTGACTGCTTACATCTTGAAGGGAATCTAAAAAAGTTACAGTGATCACAGAACAATGAAATGAAATTGACAACAAGATTGATTGATTTTTTCGTTTTCTACGTCTGTTGCAGGTTATTTAAAGCCAGTAAATATTTCTATATTTTATAATTTATTTTATAGATAAGAATGATTTAGCAATAAAGGTCTTACTAGTTAACCTATAGCTGGGGGAGAAGAGGTAGTTTCATACCTTTCTTAATAGTATTTGTGCGAAAGTGAATGTAAGGACCCAAACTGGTATTGGAAATCGGCTCTGCGATTAACGACTGTGAGCCATTGATCATGACACCTTCCGGACATGTAAGCTTTACAACCCCCTGGTATTCCCAAGCGGCCATCGATCTCGGTAGTGACGTGACGTACGGGACCGGTGTTTCAACCTGATGTGGCGGCGAACTCTAAAAACAAGATGGCCACTAGAAAATAAACGGCTTTTATAATGTCTCGAATAGAGATTTTAAAACAAATATATATAAATAAAATAAGGTGGTGTAATGGTTAGCAAGCTTGTCTCGCTAGATCACTTACAACTGAAAAAGTGAGTTCGATCCTCACTAGATGCCCCATACTTTCGGCCTTGTGCCACATCTAAGCTACGCTTGGAAAATAACTATATAAATAAAATAAACGGTTAATAATTAAGAAAAATTGATTGGCAAGCGAGAAAATATTTGAAAAGGCCGTCGCTGCAAAAGGAGTGGAACATTTCATAACATTACCCAGGCATCAACATCCAGGTTTTATGTGAATAACAAAATGGCAGTATATAAGTGGAGGTGCCAGGAGTGCACGAAATCTGGTTTATCAAAAGATTGATGAATGAATAAATTATATCTGGTCTAGATGTTGACTTCTTTATGGAAAAAAAACCTCAGTTAACACTTCTGAGATGATAACGATTTTTGGAGTAAGTACTGTAAATTTCTAGTTCTCTTAACACTTGATAACAGTACCACAAAAATGGCCGGCTCTTTACACTTCTCCAGATAGTACTTGATTCATACTTCAATGCCCTATCTTTACAAGAGTCAGGACAGAAAAATAAATGCAGTATTTCTGTTATGTCTCTGCTAGAGTTACCCAATCCTCTCTTTCCAGAATCAAATTTAAAAGTATTTAAACGTTTCAAGACCTGCGCTATTCTATCGTTCTTTCAATGGAAAATATTCTGAGGAACTACATTGGTTGCACCATTTCAATCGTTTACAGCTAAGACCTACCATGTCATTTACCGAGGGGTGAATAGTCCTTGAGTATGATGATGAACTACATCTGCCAGCAAGGTTTACGAGCGGGAGACTGGAGGTTTTGAGGAGCGTGGAACCAGCTGTTAATTGCTGATGTTTCCAGGTCTACCCTGACTCGGGCTGTTAGGGACTCAGCTATGGACAAATAGTGAAGCTCCAAACAAAAACAAATCAATATAAAAGTATAAAAATAAATTTTGGTAAATTTTTTCTTCAAACACGGAATCGCACAAATAAATACGTTTCTATAGGTTGATCTCACTTACGATGACGCCAGACGTTAAAGGGGGCGATTTTTGTAAGCGTAGCTTACTTGTGGAACAAGGCAGAATGTATGGAGCCCTCAGTATGTACCAAACATATTACTCAGTCATAATTGATCGTTCTGACCATCCCATCACGTCGAATTGCTCAAACTTGGATAACTTGAGTGGGCAAATGATATGCAAGTTTTGCTTTCAATAACCTGAGTATGGTTCGTTGCATAATGTGGGTTATTCTCGAGTAATGTCAACTGTTCTAATCAACCCTGAAGTACCACCCATGAAAAAGTTCCCAGCAAAAAAAAAATAAAAAATAAAAAAATAAAAAATCGCAAAAACCAGTTTCAGAAAAACTTTTGATAACGTTTAATCAGCAAACCACTTTTGACGCGTTCGCTCAACAAACCACTTTGATAAGTTCGAACAGCAAACCACTTTTTTGATAACGTTTAATCAGCAAAACCACTTTTGACCAGCGTTCGCGTTCAAGCAAACCACTTTTGATTTGCTCAGCAAACCAAGTTCAAACCAATTTTGATACGTTCGATCAGCAAACCACTTTTGATACGTTCGATCTTTTTGAAACTTTTGATCAGCAAACCACAATTCCACTTGTGATACGTTCGATCAGCAAACCACTTTTGAAACGTTCGATCAGCAAACCACTTTTGATACGTTCGCTCAGCCAACCATTTTGATACGTTCGATCAGCAAACCACTTTTGATACGTTCGATCAGCAAACCACTTTTGATACGTTCGATCCACAATGTACTTGTGATACGTTCGATCAGCAAACCACTTTTGATACGTTCGATCAGCAAACCACTTTTGACATGTTCGATCAGCATACCACTTTTCATACGATCGATCAGCAAACAACTTTTGATACGTTCGATCACAAACCACTTTTGAAACTTTTGATCAGCAATCCACTTTTGTTACGTTCGATCAGAAAACCACTTTCGATAAGTTCGATCAGCAAACCACTTTTAATACTTTCGATTAGCGTACCTTCCCCAAAAACCGTACAAACATTTTTGTAGACTTTTTATTTAAGTTTATACGTCTGGCTACTCATACCCGTCTGCTATGTTACTAGCTAAATCCTCACGCAGAGGCTTGCTTATGCGTTTTTGTTTTATACCGTCAGCATGTCGTTTATACTGCAATTATGTTGCCCGTATCTTAGTTACAGTATCCGGGAGTTTGAACAAGGCTAGTACGCTTAATATCTCGGTCACAATGACTTTTGTCTTCATGCTGCCACAACTATTGACGGCTTTTGAATAGTTCTGTCTTCTTTATCTTTACCTGTTATGTATTAGTCAACCCGGGGTATACTTTTCAGGCATGCTGGCATTTCCTCCGGGGACCGATATTTTTAAATTGGAATTTAAATTGAAAATTTGAACACAATTCAACTCTCTCTGTATTTCTAAATGACTCTCGATGTGACTGCTGTTAAAATGTAATCGAAAGTGATATTTTTAAGTGAGATTAATTCAAAGTAAACTTAGTGCTATCGAAGTTTGAAATTAACGAACGTTTTGACCAGTTTACACTACTTACGTCTTTATTACTATTGTCCTCATCTTTATTACCATATTCATAACGTTTCGACTGTTTCGACCGTCCTTCTTCAGGTGATATTTGTTGAAATTTCAAAATGGAAACTTTATTTAGCCCACGGGGATAGATTGGTCTAATTCCTAGTACCATGCCATTTTTAGATATCTCAATCTCAGTTATTTTACCTTATTTATCTCTGAAAGTTTTCTTCCCTCTGCTGTGACCAGATATTAAACTCATAGCTTTTTGAGCCGAGTCACTTTTGGATCATTCAACCAACGCTTTTAATCCCTGAAGAATGCCGGGGCGTATAACGACAGAAACGTTGTGAATATGGCAATCAAGATGTGCACAACAGTCCGAACAATGTAAATGGTAAATATAGTTGCAATACCTCCTCCTAGAAATATATACAGATTTTGATCAGTTTATTATAATATTGAACGCAGAAACTAGTTTTAAATAAACAAATCAATTTTTTAAAGTGATATTTTAATAAAGTTATATTTATATTTTTATGAAATACTTTTTTTCAGTAATGTGGCTGTAAGCTTTTGTTAAAAAAAATTAAATATAAAATGAATTACTTCTTTAAAACAAGTATATGATTTTTTTAATCATTTCACCCCATCCAAAGCAGTAAAGCCCCCAACATTCAAGAGGCTACTGAATCTGAAAGAATAAAAAGAAAAAAAAGAAGAGAAATCAAGAAAATAGTAGATAACGATTGAAATTGCATTTCAATTTTTGAAGATCAAAATTGGCTGGAAAAATAGTTCCATAAGCGAGAAAAGAAACTTACGTTTGCTTCTTGCAGCTGTAATTTGGTGAGACTTTGTTGAAAATCAAATACTGCGCTCAAATTCATAAAGTCTAGGTATCATAGCAGAAATTTTCAACTAAAAAATCACAATGAAAGTAAACTTAGCATGTGTAAAGTTATCAAAGTACAAATATTGTTATTGTCTGATCTGCATTTCTTTTAAAATGACTTCGCAGCTATTAATTTTATCATAAGCCTGGTTATTAATTTTGCAGTCACTGATCTGTAATATGATCAATTCCTGGAAGGCTTTGGGTAATAATTAGCCCTAATGTATAATGAAGAATAATTTAATTGCATAGAACTTTAATGCTGACCACATCGATGTAAAAATAGGTTATTGGTCGAGGTCAGAACTATGACACGACAAGAGAAATTTGCAGACACAACTGATAGATTTGCATTTCGAAGTGTAGGTCATACATGAGAGTTAACTTATCAGACCAGAAGCTCATAAATATCCAAAAGTGAATTTAATATAATACACCATATAAGTTTTCTTTTGCAGACAATTAAATCGTATCTAGTGAGCGTAGCTCTCTCCAGTATTTTATCCTATAAACAACAAAATGATATATGTTTACTTCGTCTTCTATATACTGTATCCCTTTAGGATATTAACTATAATGGCTCTCTACAGCATCCTATAATATAAACAATACTATATGTCTACTTTTTTCGTTTTCTTTTATGTGCTGCGACCTTTTACAAAATTGGCTATCATAGCTCTCCACAGCTTCATATCCTATAGACAATAAAATTATATATGTTCACTTATTTTTGTCTTCGTGTATGTGCTATATAACTTAAGGAAGTTGGCGATCAAGGCTTTCCACAGTTAGGCAATAACTAGCATTTAGCATCCTATAGGCAATAAGATGATTAATGTTTACTTCTTTGTCGTCTTCTATGAATTGTGTCCCTTCTGGGCTTTGGTGATCATGGCTCTCCATAGCTTCCTATCCTTTGTAGCGCTTAGTAATGTTTGATTTTTTACTATCCCTCCAACGTTCGCTCCAGGCATTCATTTACACAATCTCGTTAGATACTTTGCTGGCTGTTTCGTTTGGCGCCAATTACATTCAATATGTCTTCTGAGTGTCAAATTCTTGATAACTCTTTCTTTATTGTACGTCTAAGAAATTTCAACAGTCTCTTTCTGGCGCTCCTTACGTTTCCACTTTCTTTAAGACTTCCCCGTTTCTCACATGTGGCGTCTACGACATTCTCAGCATCCTTCTGTAAAACCATATATATGTTGCCTCAAGTTTCCTCGACTGTGAGGAAATTGCACAGCCGTAAATTAAGTGTTGATACCACATAGCATTTCAGCGTTCATTTCTTTGTTCAGTCTTCAATAAATATCCTAAAATCTCCCCCCACCAATCACTGCTCTTTTGAGGCGAACGATAACTGTACATAATTACCAGTATTCAAAAAAAACTGAGAGCTGTGGAAGTATTGAATTTCATTATTCAAAGGGTATTATAATAAAGTCAGCAGTATAGTGTCAATGAAGAATGCCATAGCTGGCTTGCTCAAATAAGTCGATGCTTCACCTACGATAATCGAAAAGTTAACCAACGTCGAGCCTGGTCAGTAGCTAGATGGGTGACCGTGTGGAATACTAGATGCTGTAGTCTTGGGTTTGCCTGTGGTGCAAAGGATTTTGGGTCGAATTTGGAAATCGGAGTGTCAAGTTTCAATTCCAGTCAGGTTTGTTATATTGCTCTTGTGGGAGGCATGAACCTAGATTTTAACCGCCAGCGGCCCTTGCGATGGATCATTATCAGAACTTGTACCAGTTATTCATTATTATGTCCTAAAAATTCTTACAATCTAAACATTTTTCGGGCTTTAAATATCCTGGAAAATGTTGAATGTTGAAGTTGAATTTTCAAAAAATGTGGCACATGAGAACATCAACAAGTCCAGTTGTAGTTGGAGCCCTCCGATTGATTGGTAATGATTCCAATAGACTCAGTGAAGGGATTAATGTCTTAAAGAAATACAAAAAATTGTTCTCACAAGTACAGTACACACCTTACGAAGAACTAAAGTATGAGCAATTCTTTTTCCAAAACTGCTCAGTGAAACATATCATGATACGATTTCTGACCTTAAGTCTTTGGTTGGGTCCCGGAAAGAAATTAATATACACCAGATACCAAAGATAATAAAGTAATAATAATAATTGTAATAACTATAAAAATCTCTACTCAACAACTTACACCTGTCAGCTAGAAATGTTGAATGACAACTCTTGAAACTTTGGCTATTGAAGATTACTAAAGTGAATGCTATTGGTTGGAGAGAACGCGCCATCATTCACAATGGACAAGTGATTCTGTTTCTTCTTTTTTAGTTACAGAATACAGTAGTTATGGCAGAAAAAAGATTCGACTCACAGACAGAGGATTAACAAAAGTCGTTTTCATAATAAAGTATTGGAATGTCAAGCTGTTAATGCTTAGTAACCATAACATTCCTAAACATTCCTAAACCTCACTGAAGTTGGAGAACTTCTCAAGTTAAATAAACGCGCCTTTCTTTACTGGTAGAATATAAATTAATTCGAATTACCATTAATGAGTTAATTAATCGCTTTGAGATTTAATCAATAAGTAGAAAGAGCAAGAAGATTTTAAATTAAGCAATTCTTCAGAAGGAATAAGTCAAACAATTTTAATTTGATTTAATCCGATTCAATTTCTACTCAGAGCTTCGAAAAACAATTTGGTTATAAATACTTTTAAATATAGCGGCTTTATTTCTTTTAATCATTTCAACACATTCAAGGCAGTGACGTCACTAAGACACAAGAGGTTACTGAGTGTGAAAGAATAAAAAAAGATAATCGTTATTAAGGATCGAGAACGTAGATAACGATTGACATTGCATTTAAATTTTTGAAGATTAAAATTGGCTGGAAACCATGGAACTGGAAGAGAGTTCTCCCTGTTAGCATAGAGCGCACGGTTACATCCATCCAATTCAACTGAAAATTGATGAGACCTTGTTGTTAATCTAGTATAGCACCTAAATTTATAAAAACTAGGTTCATCAGAACAATTACCTTGAAGGTATTTATAGAAAAGGCACAGTGAAGCCACATTACCCCGGTGTGAAAGGGACTGAAGCCAAGATTCCGGGTCAGAACAAATGACATTGCATGTTCTTGTTTGCTGATAATATATAATATTGCTGATTCTTTTTGGATGTTATCAAGAAACTCAAGGTAAACAGCAGTTGTTTCGATTTTTAAATCCTAAGATATTTGCTTGCAGCGGTTGGATGTAAAGTCTTGGTATAATAGCGAAAGTCAATCAGAACAATTACTATGAAAGTATTTATAGAAAATTCACAGCGAAGTGGGAAAGGGACTGAAGCCGAGATGCCAGTCCACGACCAGAGAAATGACGGATTATTCTTTGGATTTTATCAAGAATCTCTAAATATATAACAGAATCACTAGAACTGATACGATGATTTAATACATAGAGAAATGGTAAATTTATAATAGATAGATAGATAGATAGATAGATTGTGGCAAGACAAAACGGTCTAGCACAACACGGTGAACTAGGTTTACTGGGTAAGGGAAATGGTACGGAATCTCAGTGACTTTACTGAACGACCCAATAGTGTGAAGGTTAAATGTCAACCAATTTCAAGGAACAAACATGGGAAAAACGTCTACACAAACGCCATAGAACCAACCTTCAGAAACGCCAATTTACAGATTGACTATTCTCGATTCAGTTCAAATATCACCTGAAGAAGGCCGGAGCGTACAACGACTGAAACTTTGTGAATGTGATACTAAAGATGGAGACAACAGTCGGAACAATGTAAATAGTGTAAATAGTTACAATACCTCAACTCAGAAATACAGACAAGTATTCATTTCTCTCTGATAGGTTCATTAGAAATATCCTGTCATTACGCCCAGAATAATTGACGCACTAGATAATAAATTCATCATTTTCATATCTCAGGCTTTTGATAAGCTGTTTCATAGGGTGTTGATACAAAAATTATCCACCTGTGGAATCTGGAGGGCTTTTCTCAATTATAAAGTGCTTCCTAACAGGTAGGTCAATAACTGATACAACGGTTTATGGTTCATTTCCTAAAAAATTAAATGACCAAATCTTGGTAGCCATGACAGCTCAAAGACAGAATAACTGGCTTGTAACATTCAATAACGCAATACCAAACTATTAGTTTGTTAGGAAAATAATGTCCGATTTTAAAATAAACATTTTAATTAAGTTCTAATATGTTATTATAAGAGCTGCACAAAAATATATTACTCATTCCGAACGATTAAAGATTCATCTTTGTTAATTTTTCCGGATTTTACTTAAAGCATTATATACCGCCCATTTTGAAAATGAAAAGAGATGGAAAGGAGCTCAAGCTTGGTCATAATGCTTCTCTAATTACTGCCAACAATAACAGGGTATAGAGTAAAGGATCTACTTGTGATCGACACAGTACGGCGCTAGCTTCTGAAGTAGCGTAATAGGGATACGAATCTTGAAGGTCAAAGCGGCAGAGTGCGTCCATCTGCAATTGACAGCCCGCATCTGGAAATACTAGCCGAGCAAAATCCACTTCATACAACCAGAGAAATGATGGGTTACAGCATTTCAACAATATCGGACCATTTCACGAAAATTAATAAGCTGATAAATGAGTTCCATATGAACTCAGTGAAAGTCAAAGGTTTCAACGTTTTGAAGAGTGTTCGATGCTGCCATCGAATGATCCAGGTCTTGATCGAATAGCGACTTGTGATGAGAAATGGATACTTTACGACAATTGTAGACGATCGGATCCGGACAAAGGGCCTAAACATTTTCAAAAAAGGAAATTGCAACAATAAAAGATCTTGTGGTGTTCTCCCTCTTAAGAGTCTATATTAGACTCTTCCGCCTACTATAAGATTAGTAGGAGAGAATGCTTCAGGGAACTGTGAATAGATTGATTGATCCAGCTCTTGATCGAATAGCGACTTGTGATGAGAAATGGATCCTTTATGAGAATCGTAAGCGATCGGATCACGACAAAGGGCCTAAATATTTTCCAAGAACGAAATTGCACCAACAAAAGATGTTATGGTGTTCTCCCTCTTAAGAGTCTATATTAGACTCTTCTGCCTACTATAAGACTATTACGAGTGAAGGCTTCCGGGAACTGTGAATAGTCTGAGCGCTAGTTCATTCGATGCATTCTCACTAGTCGCGTAATACTCTTCTGGTGTACTTACTGTTTAATATACGATATATCTGCAAACCTGGTTTTTGTTATTACTTAGCCATTCACTTGGTCACAACAAAAGATTATGGTGACTGTCTGATGACCTGTCATTTGTATTATCCATTAGAGTTTCTGGAAACTAACCAGAGCATCACTGCCGAGGTTAACTGCTAGGAACTGAATGAAATGCACATTCAGTTAAATAAAATGCAGTCGGCACTGATTGATCGACCATTCTGCTTATGACAACATTCATTCACATGTTGGAAGAATGATAATGCAGAAGCTCATCGAGTCCTGATACGAGACTTTACTGCAGCTACCATATTCCCTTGATCTATCGCTTACTGATTACCACTGTTTCAAGAACTTTGACAGAAACTGCGTTCAAAGATTTCTTGGCGTCCAAGTTTTTAGAGTTTTATCGTAAGGGCATAAATAAAATTATAACTCGATAGCTGACATATATAGATGTTCAGGGACCCTATTCTGATTGATATAAACACTGCTGAAAATCAAGAATAAAATCTAATAGTAACATTCCGCCATTATCGAGTAAACCGTGGATTTTCGCCTATCGCTGAAGGTGTTTTCTCAAAGAGCCTCCTTGCCTTGAACGCCTATTGGGAATCAAGTTCAACCAGACCTCAAGTGAAACTATATATGATATACCATTCAAAAAAATGGAAAATGGTCGGTCATTCGTACCGCTCAAGAAAAATAGCTGACTCTTCTTGTTATGATCTATATTTCCAAGAGCCAGTTCAGAGCAGAAACTCAGTACGGTTGCCATAACTGGTCTCATTTGGCACTTTTCAATATTGATAGAGTTCAAAACCGTTTATGCGTCCTTGTGGGTGATGTATCATTTACCACTTTTCAATCCCTTTCCAACAAACGGAACGTTGCAAGCCTCTTTCTTCTCTATCGGCAATTGTACATGTTCTGATGAGAGACATTCCTTAGTTCCACAAATTCTACCCGTCACAACTAAGAACTGTCATGTTACGTATAGTGGGACAAATCGTAACGATTCCCTTCGTATTCCGTTAGTCAGAAGATTTCCAACAAAACATAATATTATCAAGGCGAAGATTAACCGTTATCTTACCGACATATACCCTCACAAACTACAGTTTTATCTCCTACTTTTATCGATTCTCTAACAACAACATTCAGTAAGATTCTATCTTAAGTGGCTCTTAGGTCTTATATTGAATGAACAAGGTGCGATCGTTTTTAGCTGTTGCTACTGCGGAATGTCCTCAAATGATCAGGTTTCTGTTATTTGATGATTTTCTTTGTAATTCTGTATGCTACTAACTCCATTACCTGTTTGATCACAGAAGATAAGCAGGATTGAGCCTGGTCAGTACATAGATGGTGTGTGTACCACCCGGTACTGTAGGCAAACTCTTACAATCCTTCATATATTTCGGCTTTAAATAACACACGAAGGGGGGATAAATAGTAAAACAAAAAGAAATTAATCAAACAATTAATTGCATTTGTGTAACATCAGTCTACAAAGTCTGATGAGGGATGGCGTTCATTAAAACTTAAAGGCTTCATTTGTTTGCCACCATTTTCAGTCGTTAATCTGAGGAAACACTGAAAATAGTTGATGTGTTCGCTTGAGGGTGATTAAATAGAATAGCGTTACAAGTGTTAAAGCAAATGAACGATGCACAGGAGAAAATACCTACACATGTTCATATCTATTGTATTAATTCTTGGATGGACGTGCGGTTGGTGTAATGGATAGTGGCTCGGAATGTAAAATCAGAGAGCCGAGTTCGAATTCCAGTTAGAATTACAAAATTGTAAATTTCGTTAGAAACAAAAAGAAAAGAAGAGTACTGTATTGTCATGTAGTATCAATCCTTCTACATGGTAGAGGATATTAGACAATCTCATCACAGATGAAGAAGAGAGTTTTAGCAACAGAAACCTAGTTCTATAAAAGGTAACTGAAAATAGCGTGGGCCGAACTTGTGAGCAACAACAAAGTTTTAGCAAAAATGGAAACAAAAAGAACACTTAACATCAAGAAATAAGTGTTGAAATTCTTAGGTCAAATAATGAGAAAAGCGAACTTGGAAATTCTGATACTCGCAAGACAGAGGCAAGAGGGAAGCGGAAAACGAGGTACAACCTAGCGAGCGTGTAAAAGGAGGTGGTATAAAGTTTTAGGAGAGATCACGACAACATTTATTAAGAGTTACAAAGGACAAGAAACTATTGCGAGCCATGATCGCCAACAACCTGAAAGGCAACGGAACATAGATTAAAAATATAAAAAAAAATCGATAAGTAAGCGTATACTTTGTCACTCTCATAGACATGCATCTATTTTTTATGAGTTTTATTATCGATTGAGACAGTTTGGTAGATTGGTAAGAAAAATATAAAGTCTTGAATGTGAGTGAACAGGTACTTTGAGACTTTGCTTCCTCGGACATTTTCAGCAGAGTGTTAAAGCAAGTTTTGGTATATTTTGCTGAAAGAACTCGATCTAAAGAAACGATCATCAGAGGACGCTCTGTACCGTGAATAGGGGCCATAACTTATTTGTCATTTGAAAATTCAATGGTTAATCTTGCAATAACAACATAGCCAATAAAATTACAGAAAGCCATTTTTTCTGAGACTGATTTCTCTTAACTGTGAATGGAAGGGATTTAAAATAACGATATAAAGATTTAACATCGTAAACCGAAATTGTTTCAATTCAAACAAAAGCTTCTGGTTCTTCATCAGGAAACAAAAAAAGAAAATCTTGTATGCTAACCAACCTCAAAGCAACAATAAAGTTTGAATGACTGATCCGTTTTCTACGGTTTATTATTTTATTTCGGGTTAATTAAATCCAGAAAATATTTTAGATTGTAAATGTTTTTTAATAATAATAATTTGGTGATACAAGATATTTCTACGTAATTGTTAAGCTGTAGAAAACGTATCAATCATTCGAATGCGTTGTGTGATATGAATCTAACATGGTGTAGATGGAAATAAGTATTATAAGGATAAGGAAGATAGATAAAGATTGACCCTTGACGCGAAGAGGTTAAGATTTTAGTGTAGAGGGTTACCATTATAATGGTCATGAGGAATGAGGTGTTTGATATAAATGAAAGAGGAGGTGGACGGAAGTGAAAATTATGAGGATAAGGAGGATAGATAACGATTGACTCCTGTCTTATTTTACAACATAATCTGCTAAGGCTGGAGGAACATCAAAAAGACGTAGTGAGAGGCGAGACGATGAAATCTGTCATGGCTGATAATGTATGGAGGGAAAGGGGTGGTCACCAGCCCCTGTGGAATGAAGGGAAAACACTAGACATGGAATAACACTGGAGAGTTAGACGTCTGAAAGAATCAACCCATATGCATATGCAACAACTATTTTATAGTAAATTGCACCCACTACAAGACTTGAGAGCCACTCAAGGTAGCGTGTTACGTTAAATGGTCATGATGGATGAAGTGCGTGATATGAATTGAAGAGGAAGTGGTCGGAAGTAAAGATAATTAGGGTAAGAAGAATAATTAACGATTTACCCTTGACTTGCAGAGATTAAGATTGTTGTTTAGAGGGTTACTGTTAATATGTTTATTATAAATGAGGTGTGTGATATTAATATAATAAGTTAATATTATAAGGATAAAGAGAATAGATAAAAATTGACTCTTGGTGGGTGTCTGCTCCAGTAGAATTTCTTGGGAAAAAGCCGTCTGAGTGGAACTTGCTCCATGCAATTAGAACACGGTGGAAACATGGCTGATTTGACTCCGGGGATGTAGCTGTGTGTGTCTAGCTGTAAACATCTGAACTTCAGGAATTAAATAATTTAATAATCTTTCGCATAAATAGCGATTGATTTGCGATAGGTTTCGAATGTTGCATGTGGGAAAGAAGCTTCTCTGGTCTGGAAGGAATATTCCATTTTTGGTATAATATAAAACCTGTAAAGATAAAGCCTTGCGGATGGAGTCTGGAGCAGTAGAATCAACCGGCCATTTTTCCAGCATCTATAGCGATATATTACTTTCACTTTAAATAGAGGATGGAATTGAGTCCCAATAGGCGTTAAATGCCTCGAAAGTGCAACCGTTCCTTGTGGGTGAATAATAATCAGAGTTTGGTGATGACGAGAGGATCGCAGGAATATTTCATTTTTTTTCTAAGATGACCTCTGTAAAGATAAAGTGTATGCAAGTGGGGTCTGGAGCGGTAGAATGAACTGACCATTTTTTCAACATCTTTAGCGATATATGATTTCCACTTTAAATCTAGGATTAACTGTTCGGTGATGAGGAAATGATGAGAACTTGCTTTAGATGAGTTGAGAATTAGAAGGCAGTAAGCCCCACATTGAAGCTGTTAGAGCTTGGTCAAAGGAGAGATCAGCATCAGGTGCAAAGTGCTTCTTTTGCATATAAAGAGCCCCATGAGAGTCAGATTCTCCAAGCCCACTATCCTTATTATGTAACGTTGCCCACATATTCTATCCTTAGTATTCTCCGTATTCATTAGTACGTTTTGCATTACGAGGAGGAGGAACATTTGAGAAAGGCCTTAGAGATAGTATCGAATCAACAGAAGACTAGGTACAGGAAAAAAAGAAGACATTTATTAAATACTCATACAAAGAACGGAAACACTTGAGTAAATCAAATATTACTCAAATTCTCCTCTAATGTGGATACTTTACATATTTATAAATAGGAACAGTCCATTCTCACATTAGTAGGTAAGAGCAGGAAGTACGCACAGTCCTACACGTCAACAAATCATTAGTTAAGAAACCTTATTGTGTTCAGAAAAGAGATTTTGCATAACTAATACTATTTAATGTATTAGCGACAATATATTTAATTTCCTGATATTTTTATGACGTTTCCAAAGACTTCAGTTGTAGAATTTGTGTCATGCGTATCAAACGTTTTGTACTAATTCCCTCTCATCGAATGTACAATATCGATCCGTTGGTCTTGAAAGAAGGTAAAAAAAAGTGTAGCGAAAAAGTCAGAACTAAAAACAAGCCATTATGTCTGTGAAAATATTTTCTCTAAGTCCGGAAGTAAAGCTGGAAAAAATCAATAACAAAAAAGCTAATTTTTTTTGCTTTTGTATAAGGATCTCATACATTTTCAATGAAATTTCCAAAACTTTAATATCATTCCTCCAAGTATTTTCTATTATATAAATTAGTATATATATATATATATATATATATATATATATATATATATATATATATATATATATATAAAATATATATATATATATATATCATATATATATAAATATATATAAAAAAGACCTTATGCAAATGGAATTTATAAACAGGTTCGGGGTTAGTGTACCTTATTGAAATTGTTTGCGAAGATATATTCTCGCCATTTAAATCATTAACCTCTATATTTGTTTTTTGTGAATGAATGTAATTATATATTATATATATATATATATATATATATATATATATATATATATATATATATATAGGGTACAAAGAATAAACTGTCGTCTAAATTAAGCAAAAAGGAAAATAATATTGACACCTCATTTTAACAGATATATTTATCAAAATTACATAAACATATCTTGAAATTCTAAAGAGTAAATTAATTCAATAAAATCGACAGTTCCAGATGACTTCGGAAACTCCTGCAACTTTTCTCAACGGTGTCTTTATTTAATTTGGTAAATTCAGTTCATCTTCGTTTTGTTGGTCTCTCGCTCAACTGCGCTCCACACATAGTAATCAAGGGCAGTTTGAGGAGTTAAGTGGCCAGATGTAAGGAGATGCAGAAATTGTCTGACAGTCATGACTGGGTCCTCCTGCTTGTGTGGTATGGTGCAGCGTCCTGTTACCAGAAATAAGGTCTTCCAGCAACCACCCTCTTGACCCAGAGCAGTATTAAGTCCTCAAAGCATTTTATGTAAGCCTTCGTGTTGAGTCTGAAGAGTTTTTTTTTTCATATGAACGATCAGAGTAAATTTTCCGAGATGGCGTACCTTCGTAATAGCAATTAGACTCATTAAGCTGTTTTTGAAGCCTCTTCAGTGTCATCAGCTTGATACCCAAACATTCTGAAATGTTCGTATTGGAGCTTCCGGTGCGAATGCCAAGAAGTACAGCATGCCGTTTCCAAATTTCTCGTGGAGTGAATTTTCTCACAGACGGAGCCCAACTGAGCGTACTACACTGCGCAGTCGAAAAATCGGAAACAAGCAACGCGCATGCGCGAGATTAGAAATATAAAATGTCAAAAATTGACACATTGGACCCTGTACATACGCGGTCAGATAAAAAAAAGTATCGGAAATGTTGGTAACGAAACTAAAGCACTCCGAATGAAGCAACTTGGCACAGATTAATGTTTAAATCTGTCGCGTTAACACACAAAGTTATATAGCTCTTGCTCACTTCCGTTGTTTATAGCAGTGCTTTGGAGGAAAGTGTGTAGAGTGTGGTCGACTTGTGTCGCAGGTTTTGGTCAAGATACAATATTTAAAAGATCCGACAGCTACTATATTCTCCAGATATCGCGCCTTGGGACTTTCATAAATACCGACGGACGTGCAGGAGAGTCAAGAGCCTTAGTGTGAGAGATGAGTCTATAACGACGCCCATTGGACTACGCCATTGATCTACACTTCTTACCTGCGACTACGACGCGTACCAGTCGATTACTGCTACCGTATTCTACTTGGTTATAGTAACCAAAACCACTTAGCTACTTCGTTCAATTATATCATTTTCCGGGACATATCAAAAGTCAAATTCCACCTGAAAGAAACAAGATTTTAAGACTTCGAGGAAATCCAAAACAATGTGATGAGGCAGTTGCTCATTATCCCTCCCGCACCCAAAGATTTCCAGGAATGCTCCTATCAATGGAGACGACGCAGTTTAATGCACGGTTTAAAGTGTGTGCCAGCGGAATACTTCGTAGGAATTATATATATATATATATATATATATATATATATATATATATATATATATATATATATATATATATATATATAAATATATATAGTTATATATATATATATATATATATATATATATATATATATATATATATATATATATATATATATATATATATATATAGATATATATATATATATATATATATATATATATATATATATATATATATATATATATATTTGGTATATTGACGCCACATATCTTTGATCAGAGTTCAATACAGATAGATTTAAACCAGCATAGAATCGTACCAACTTCAGTTTGCAACTTACTTAAACATTGACATATTTCATACCTAGCTGACAAAAAAAGATAAAAACAACAACAATATGGTAAAATAAATTGTGAACGTGCCCACAATTTACTTATCTTATTTGCAAATAAAGTATATAAGCAAATTTTAGCACCCCCCCACCACCACCAAAAGCATTTCGCACCATCATCGTGCTGATAGCAGATACGGAAAGGAAACTACAAGGTACTCTTACAGAAGGTAGTGAAGGAAAGCGAGAAGAAAGGACTAAACATTAATTGTAAGAAGACGGAATGCATAGCTGTTAGCAGAAAAGTAACAGCAAATATGCAAATTACAAATTGGAGATATCAAAATCAAAAGTAATTTAAATATTTGGGAAGTGTTTTAACAGAGGACGGAAAGTGCGAGACTGAAATCCCAAGGCCCATTGGGATAACAAAAAAGACAAGAATTATTGATAGCGACAAAAGAAAAAGATATTGTGGAGAGCCATGATCAGTTACCTTCTGAAAGAGCGTAGCATATAAAAGAAGATTATAGTAGTAATATCTTAAAATGGTTAACCATTGAGCTCGGAACTAAACCTTGGAGAATTTTTAGAAAATAAGACACTTATATGAATACAAAAAAGACATAAAATCTTGTTCAACGAATTATTTGAATAAACCAGGCGTTATGTTTCAGCTGGCTTCAAGGCAAGCCCTATACAGAATCATCCAGTTTCGCTGACAGACAAGTTGTCAAGGATTCTCCTTATATAGGTCGTTCAAAAATCGCCGCTGTTCTACTGGCGACAAGATTGCCCTTTCAACCGAAAAAGCTACAGGTACGTTCGTCTCATTTAAAAATTGTGCGTGATCAAGAAAAGGAAAGAAATACCAGTGTCCACAATGAACGTATTTTAACACGGCTTCTTTATTCCTGCGAAAATAACCCTTGAGCACTTGCACCAGCGTTGACTTCGCAACATCCTGGGAAATCATATAGATGAATGTTGTTGAATTATTTCCCATATCGAATTGATACAACTCTGTCGCAAACACATATTGATTTTGCAATCATTGCGAGTATATATACTACCTTCTAGTAGCATTATACTGTCGTCCTTCAGAGTGGTCCAATTTTTCTGCTAGTTTATATATATATATATATATATATATATATATATATATGTGAAAAGTGAATATAAATATAAATAAATATATATTATATGTATAATTATTTATATATTATATGCGCGGTACTTATTAGAAAGCGCTCAATATCAGAGATAGAGCTAACATATAAAGCGTGAAACCCAAGGTCACAAACTCACATCTATCCAACCAAATATATATATATATATATATATATATATATATATATATACAATATATATATATATATATATATATATATATATATATATATATATATATATATATATAAAATAATTAAGAAAATACAATGTTAATGCTCCATATGACCTGACGAACCAGGAAAAATATTTTTTCTAAGGAAATAAATTAATCATGGAACCTTAAAGTTGCCTCTTTCTTAATTATTTAAATCTTCATTACATTATCATATATATATATATATATATATATATATATATATATATATATATATATATATATATACAAACTAAATATAAACTATATATATAGTTTGATGGTAAGCTATATTTATATCAAGGATAAAGCGTTTCTAAATGTAAAAGCGGACACTGCTGATCGAGAGGCAATATCTGTTTCATGACCTGACATCTGCGTTCAAGCATGAACAGGCTGTCATATTTTGGTGTTGATATAAGTGTCCACTTACACACACACACACACACACACACACACACACACACACACACACACATATATATATATATATAGTAGTTGGGTTAAAAAAAAAACTACTTCGCCTTCCTTGATGACTTTGAAATCAACATCAAGAAAATGATTTGACAAGTGAAAAGGATCAGTGTATATATGTATTTGAATGAAGATATGCCGCCAATATATATATGTATGTGTGTCTGTGTGTGTTTGTCTATAAAAATTGATTCATATATTCATATATATATATATATATATATATATATATATATATATATATATATAGGCACATGTCATTGAATACGATAGACAAGTTGATTTTATTTAGATTTTTTTACAATTTCTCATGCGATCTAATATTTTTTCTTTTTTTTCTTTGGGCTATACGTTTAGCCATTTTCAAGGATTAAATATTTTAACTGTTAAATAAGAAAAAGTCTGTTGCATTGAAAAATGAAAACATTTTATAAAACAAAATTCGACAAACTATTATATATATATATATATATATATATATATATATATATATATATATATATATATATATATATATAAAATACAGTGGGCAGCAAAAGTATTTATCACATTAGTTTTTCTTACATATCTAAAAAAATAAAAGATCAATTTCAACGAAACTTATAGGAAATATTTAAACGAACATTGTCTATCAAAACATACAAGGAAAATTTAAAACCACTGTTTTGAGAAACATTTATTAACAATAAATAAAATAACCCATTTAACACACTTTACTAATATTTAGTACAGTAGCCTCTGTTCTGCTTCACAGCCTCCACTAGTTTCCCGTAGTCTTCAACTAGTTTCTTGCAGGTACTTGTTGGTATTTTGACCCATTCTTCTACACAAATTTTCTTCAATTTGTTTAAATTCGATGGATGTCTTTTGTGAACTCATAACTTCAATAGTTTCCACAAATTTTCGATTGGATTTAAATCCGGTGACTGGCTTGGTCATTCCAGGACATTAATGTCATTATTATTAAACCAATTCTTAGTTGTTTTAGCAGTATGTTTCGGGTCATTGTCTTGCTGAAATACAAAATCACGACCATGTCCCAAAGATGTGGCACTGCTTAAGAGTTGAGTTGACAAAATTTGAGTGTATTTTACAGCATTCATTGTTCCTTCGATGATTTTTATTTTTCCTACTCCATTTGAGGAAAAACAACCCCACATCATAATATTTCCACCCCCATGTTTGACTGTAGGGATGGTATTTGCTGGCTCGTATTCCGTTCCTTTTTCCTCCATACATGAGTGCGCATGTTTCGCCCGTAAAGCTCAATTTTCGTTTCGTCTGACCAAATTACTTTCTTACTGAAATCATTAGATTCAATTTCATATTTCTTTACAAAATTCAAACGAGCTTGTACATGTCGGCGTTTCAGTAATGGAGTCTTTCTTGGTGATCTTGAAGTGAGACCTGCACGATTCAGTGAGCTTTTAATTGTATCTTTACTAACTTCAATTCCGGCATTTTTCAAATCATTCTGAATTTCTCGACGAGTTGAAAATGGATTTTTTTTCACAGTACGGGAAATGTATCGCTCATTAGCCTCATTTAAGATATGGGGACGACCACTCCTTTGAATGTTTTCAATAGTATCGAATTTTTACCGTTTTCGAACAACATCACCAATTGTACTCACAAACAAATTCAAATCTTGAGCGATTTTTCTATATCTCTTACCATCTTTGTGATTCTTTATGATCTTCTTGCGCATGTCGTTCGACAATTCTTTTGCTTTCACCGTTTTCTTGAAGTAGCGGCAACAGAATAGCTGCAGTGTTCTCAGAGCTGTTATCTAATAGTCAGTTGAGTGTCGTGCAGTGCTGTCATTGGTCGACATATCACATCATATCAATATGGGTAGGAATCATGACGACACGTCTCTTCTAGCATAATATTTGCATTGGTGTTAAATACTTTTGCATATGGATTATTTTAATTATTGTTAATAAATGTTTCTCAAAACAGTGGTTTTAAATTTTCCTTCTATGTTTTGATCGACAATGTTCGTTTAAATATTTGCTATAAGTTTCGTTGAAATTGATCTGTTATTTTTTTGAGATATGTAAGAAAAACCAACGTGTTAAATACTTTTTGCTACCCACTGTATATATATATATATATATATATATATATATATATATATATATATATATATATATATATATATATAGTCATGTCTTGAGAATGTCTAATGATGCTGGCTCCTTTATAAATCACTTGCTGAGCTTAAGTGCCACTTAAGATTATCGCACAAAATTCATAATGGAAACAATTGGTTGTTGTCAGATCCTCATCCGTCGAAACCGACAGGAGAGTCCTATATATATATATATATATATATATATATATATATATATATATATATATATATAAACATAAAAAAAAATTATCTTAGCCGACGCCTTCTGATGGACTTTATCAAGGCAAATATAAAGATTTTTATTTTGCATCAAGTATAAATGTTGTTAGTTTTTCAATATTATTAAATTTTAGAAACTATCATAAATATTCATCAGGCTAACAGAGAAGTCTAGGTAAATTATGGTCGATACTCTGCGACGTGAATTAATAAACAAAAATTAGTAAATAATGATGCGGTCAAATTTTCTTTTTTATTTATATATTTGCCCTCATCAGAGGATAAAACGCGCCACCTAAGATAAACTTTCCTTTTGCCTTCTCTTATATTGCTAATTGTTATTAATTTCTTTTCATAGATGTCTTTGCAATTAAGATCTTAAAAGACAACAGTGTAAAGAAATTAATAACAATTGTCAACAAACCGCTTGAGAATGGCTAAGGAAATGGCTGAAAGCTTTTGGGGTTAGTTGACACTATGTCCAATTCTTATATTACCTTACCCATATCAAACGTAAAAATATATATATATATATATATATATATATATATATATATATATATATATATATATATATAAATATGATTCCAACAAGGAACGAGTTCTTTCCTATTTTCTATATATTTTTCACACACACACACACACACACACACACACACACACACACACAGACCGCAGACACACACACACACACACACACACACATATATATATATATATATATATATATATATAATTATAAAGATCATATATATAATTATAAAAAAATTATTATACATATATATGTAATTATAAAAAAATATTGGTCACTGTTTAATTAGACCAGGAAACAGTAGTATTAAAAAGTGCTCAATAAACGTATCAATAAAATAAAATAAAATTTCATTTTAAAGAGCAGAGCTTTTAAATCTATATCTAAATTTAAATACACACACACACACACACACACACACACACACACACACACACACATATATATATATATATATATATATATATATATATATATATATACGTATGTATGTATTGATATATGTATGTAAACATTAATATTTATGAATGTGTGTATTTGGGAATTAAATGAAATTATAAAAAATGAATAAAATAATTTTTTTTTTAAATCTCCTAATGTGTGTATGTAATCTTTGTGAAACTTGAAATAGCGAAAAGATAAATAAGGAATTTAACACTGAAAATATAGATTCCAACTGCACTGAAAAGTATCATTTCGAAATAGACATAAAAGTCATTACTCAACTTCGAACATTATATATATATATATATATATATATATATATATATAAATAGTATAAATCCACTGGGTGAGGGTGAGTACTCGTGCGTTTACGAAACAGATAAATAGAGGGAAGGATAATCATGTGGAGAGACTACAAAGTGCGCAGTAATTAATAAGTGTTATTCGGTACCACTTTTGACCATCTGCTACTGACTTCCGGTCCAGCTCGGGAAACGTTTGTGTAATCGCATCCATCTTGCATCCTTTAGCACACGTCTTTGCCGAAATCTGTACTTTGTGACCGGAATTGTATTGCCACTACAAAAGCCGCCATGTCCGCTTGGCATACCAGCCCAAATTCGTGAGTAAAATTCCCGGCCTCATTCACTCGTTGTGTGCGTGCGAATAAAGAAAGAAATCTCAATTGTCAAAGCAAAATGTCGCACTTGCTGCTTTGGTTGAGCTTTAGACAATAGAAATGGCAGACAGCATCGGACTGAATAACCGTGATCTCTCAAAAATTGTACCTGAAGCTTATTTCATAAGCGCAATAGTGATTATTTTAAATGTTGACTTTCTTATTTTTTGTTTATTGTAGTCAACAGTTCGAAAATAGTTAATGTATTTATACTGGTTTGATCTGTTAACTTGAAGTCTAACTACTCCTCTCATTAATATTGTAATATCAACTGCTTGTCCTTCAGTAGAAGGCCAAGGTCTCTCATTAAAATGCTTGATTTGAGTCAATTAGAAATCTACAACCTTATGCCATTACTATTGTAATATCAACTCTTTATCGTTCAGTAAAAGCACTAGATCTGCCATCACAATGCTTGATTTGTGGCAATTCGAAACCAAGAGCCTACTCTCAATACTAATGTAATATCACCTCCCTACCATTCGGTATAAGGCTAAAGTCTGTCATCAGATTGATTGATTTGAGTCAATTTGAAATCTAATGCTTACTGTCATTACTATTGTAATATCACCTCCCTTCGTTTTGGCTGAGGGCCAAGGTCTACCAAAGGAATGCTTGATATTAATCAATTCGAAGTCTGAAGCCTATTCCCCATACCATTTTAATATCACCTCCATTCTGTTTCGGCCTCTGTTCGGCTAAGAGACAAGGTCTCCCATAAGAGCACTTGATTTGATTAGTCAAGTGCAATTCATGTTTGTCACACATGCTACACTAAACGAGCTACACTTGAAGTGCACACATGTTTTCGTAATATTATCAATGAAACGGTTGATTATATAACATGTCTACCCTTTCTGTGTTATTTAGTTTCTAAATTTTTCGTTTTCTTTGGTTTGATTTGTTTTACGGCATATAAACCTCAATGGCTTATTTAATACTGACAATTTTTATTGCTGATAATATTCTATTTTTCAAAAAAGTATTTGCTGTAATACTTTAGAATGTATTGCTGATATATTAGTAATATATTGCTGGTAATAATTTTTTCTCGACAATTTATTGCTCGTAATAATTTTTTACAAAGTATGTCTGGTATTAAAACCTATTTTTACACTTTCATAGTGTTTTGACGCCAGTTTAGGGGTTAACTATTTGCCCATAGCTGGGACCCTAACAGGTGCTACCACCCCGGGTTAGGGTGGACCTTGGAACGCCAGCAATAAAGAGGTGGTTTCACGCTCTTAAAAACCTCTAGATCCAAGGCGTTGCTGTTGGACATAGTTTATCGGTTTACTCAGGACGCGGATGTACTTTATCATCATACCCAGGACACGGATGTAGTTTATCGTCTTACCCAGGACACGGATGTAGCTTATCTTTATAGCTAGGACATGGATGTAGTTTATCGTCTTATCCAGGACACGGATGTAGTTTATCATCTTCCCCAGGACACGGATGTAGCTTATCGTTATACCTAGAACACGGATGTAGTTTATCGTCTTACCAAGGACACGGATGTAGCTTATCTTTACAGCTAGGACACGGATGTAGTTTATCGTCTTACCCAGGACACTGGTGTAGCTTATCGTTATAGCCAGGACACGGATGTAGTTTATCGTCTTACCCAGGACACGGATGTAGCTTATCTTTATACCCAGGACACGGATGTAGTTTATCGTTATACCCAGGACACGAATGTAGTTTATCGTCTTAATCAGGACGGATGTAGTCTATCGTCTTACCCAGGACGTTCAAATTTCTGTATGGGACACACAGTAAGAATAAAAGTCACTACGAAATAGAAATGGTTAATAAGATCAATCTCACAAACCATTCCAACTCGTCTAGACCCGCGCATACCAGTGTGTTCAGTTCACACCGAGAACTCTTCATTACAAACGACTCCTATTTAACAGTTCACTATAAACTTCGTTACCTATAGTGATTTTCCAAGCATAGCTTAGATGTGGCACAAGGCCAAAAGTAGGAGGCACCCAGTGAGGATCGAACTCACTACTCAGTTGTAATTGTTCTAGTGACACATGCTTGCTAACCATTACACCGTCTTGAGGAGCCCTAACTTCGTTACCTATAAGCAGTAAATATCAAAGCATTCTTTACATGTATATATTTTTATTACATCCGTTTACAACTATATAACTGTTTATTGCAAAATCATGTAACATTTTGTTACAGACATACCCGCATATAAAACAGTTTGTTTTGCGACATATCAACACCTTATGGGTCATTTAATGCCGGAATTTTATTTTCTTGGGAGTATTAGTAATTGCTTTTACAAAAATGTATTTATGGTAACATTTTTTTCCTTACAGTAATGTATTACTGGAATACATTTTTGTAAAAACAAAAATGTATTGGTGGTATTTTTTACTATGTAAATGTATTGCTGGTATTTTTACTATAAATTATTTCATACTTTCAACGCGTTTTGATCTGAGGTTGAGTGTCAACTATTTGTCCATAGCTGAGGTGCTACCACCTCGCGTCAACTGGGGACAACAGCAATTAGGAGGTGATTCAACGTTCCTTAAAACCTTTCGATCAGAGGCTTTGCTGCCGGATGTAATTTATCGTCATACCCAGAAGAGTTCATCGCAACCTATAGATATGCGTAACATTTCATTACAACATCCTATATGTTTATAACAGTTTACTACTACCTACCCTTCCTATATAATAGAAAAAAATGTGTGCGTGTATATTACAGTTCATTCACATAAGTCTCTATGGATATAAGACTTCATTGCAAACGTCTTTGCGTATATAATAGTTTATTACATACGCTTGTATGTATATAACAGTTGATTACAATTTTCTCGGCACATATGAAAGTTAATTATAACCTCTTCCATATATATATATATATATATATGGATTTTTTTTTATTTTTATTTTTTTAATTTTTTTTAAAATCCAGACGACATGCATTCAACGGATGTCAGTTTTCATTGAAAAATACATCCCTACCCCTTACTAAAATGTAGCTAATAACCGATACAATGATGCAGACATAAGAGAAAACCCAGACAACCCTTGTCCAGTTGAAGTAGATTTATCTGTAACCATGGAAACGTGATTTTAGCTGTGTCTTTAAAACCTAGTAATTTTAAAAGTTACTCCAAAATTTGCTTGAGGATGAAATGGAACTAATGTTTTTAATTTAATTGCAAAATTAAATTCGTGGCTTTTAGCTTCCATTTTTGAAACATGGTTAGAACTGTGTAACGGAAAAAACATATTTTAAATCAATTAATTTATAATATTAATGCTTTGTAAATTTACATCGAGCACTATTTTGTAAAAATAAAAAAATACCTATAAGAACACCGGATTATATATCTTACTGTTCTTTTTTTTTTATTTATATATATATATATATATATATATATATATATATATATATATATATATATATATATATATAATAATTACAATCTTCACCGAGCGTATAACCGTTGTCTATATTGGTCACCACCTATAAAAACGTATCGTTATATTTATATACAACCGTTCATTGCGAAATTCTATTCTACATATGTATACTGGCATGCAAAAGTTTTGCGTGGCTTAGTGAATTAATTAATTTTTATTAATAATATCCCCCAAATCGAGTGTGATTAGCAGTATGCTTTTCTAAGTACGTGTTATAATCTTTGAAGGACAGAGAACAAGTTACAACATTTCTGTTAATGCTGCAGTTTAACGACAGTGATGCAAAAAAAAAAAAAAAAAAAGAAAGAAAAAAGAACGAAAAATACTTTGCGGCCAGTGGAACTTTCATATTTCAGCTCTTTCGTTAAGTTAAAAGTATTTTTTTTTTTGTAAATGTGATATTTATAATTACAGATATTACAAAACGTCAAAATATGGAGTTATAATTACTGTTGCTGTTTTTGTTTCGAATAATTCCCTTAAATTTAAATTGAATGGGACAAGGACTGGATTTTGTCAGTGGGATTTTTTTCCCCATTCTTCTTGGCAGTAATCCTTGAAATTCTTGGAGATCGCGTAATTTTCGTTGGAACACTTGTTTTTTTTTCAGTTTTGAAACTGAAATTAGGAGAAGAAACAGGCAATATCTAAACACTTCGGTTATTTCTATTCTTTAATGTCGTGAAAAATTAAATATTTTACTGATATATATTGATATAATGGAATATGCATACACCTGAATTACCCCTCACTGGAATATGATTGGCTGGTGTCCGTCATAAATACAGACAGACGTGTAGGTACAAAAGAGTTTAAGTCTATGACGACGCCCATTGGACTACGTCATTGGCTATCCTATTGGTCTACCCCGGTCGATTAATGCTACCGTGTACTACTGGGTTACAGTAACCAAAAGCACTTAGATACTTCGATCAAATATATCCCTTTCCGAGACATATTACACACACACACACACACAAACACACACACACACACACACACACACACACACATATATATATATATATATATATATATATATATATCAAGTATGTGGTGCAGTTCAATTTACATTACATGAATCATTCATACAAAAAACAGATATAGAAGTTAATGATATAAATGGCGAGAATACATCTTCGCAAACAAATTTAATAAAGTACATTAACCCCGAACCTGCAGATGAATGTTATGATCCCTGTTTATAAATTCCAGTTGCATAAGGTCTTTTTTTAAATTTTTTTACAAGCTTTCATCTGTTTATACAGATATCATCAGGTATGGAAAGAGATTTGTTTTTGTTTTTTACTTCTCAGTAATAACAGGACAACGAAAGAATAGATGTAATCCGAAATATGTTTTTAGAAATGTGTTATTGTTAATTGTAAGAAAACTAAATTGTTCAATAAATACAGGATAGTCACAGTTATTATCCGAAAGTTGCACGTCGGATCAGTTATTTTAATATCAAGTATCTATGTCTATACCTGATGGTGTCTGTATTGACTGAAAAACCTACCAGTACAAAATAATTCTCCTATTACCAAGTAAAAAACAAAAACAAATCTCTTTCCATACCTGATGATGTCTGTATGCACAGATGGAAGCTTGTAAAAAAATTAAAAAAAAAGACCTTATGCACCTAGAATTTATAAACAGGGATCAAATATTCATCTTCAGGTTGGGGGTTAATGTACTTTATTAAATTTGTTTGCGAAGATGTATTCTCGCCATTTATATCATTAACTTCTATATCTGTTTTTTGTATGAATGATTCATGTAATATATATATATATATATATATATATATATATATATATGCGTGTGTGTGTGTATACATACAACATTGTGAATTTGATGGATAATAAGGTGCAACTTAAATACATAAGGATGGTATTACTAATGGGTTGTATTTTAGTCAAGGACGTAATTTATTGCCTGTTTTCAAATTCTAAAGGACTAATTCCTATTTTACACAAGTGGGGTCATATACAAGAAAGAACAGTAAGCCTGTTTTAAAATGAACAAAATATCCGCGGAAAGAAATACAATGGATGCAGGACTGCTGTATAATGTCCACTATGGCTGTAAATATTGGGAAGTTTCTTCCCATTTGATGAAGACACTTAAAACGATAGTAATATGATTGTACTGAGGAAGGCTAAGAATAACATCGTCAGTACATGTGAGTAATGTGGAAGTTTTAAGGAAAAGTGGGACGATAAATAACCTGATATGTACACTCAGAAAGAAACGAGGGAAAACGACAGTAAAGAAGACGGAAATAAATTAGGACCAACGAAGAAAAGAGATCGCAGAAAATCCGAGAAAATAATGAGAAAAGATAACCAGGAGAATTAAACACTCACAAGACATATTGATGGCAAAAGAAGCAAGAAACAGAAGTAGGTAACAAGTTGAATCAATAGGTTCGTAAAAAAATTAAATGATAAAAGACAGGAGGTGGAGATTGATGTGTACCTTTTTACGGTTTATCAACACTTTGTGGGTTATTTGAAGCCGAAACATATTTTTGATTATTTACAGTGTTCAGATTGTTGTTCCCATCTTTGTTGCCATATTCACGACGTTTCAGTCGTTGTACGCTCCAGCCTTCTTCAAGTGAGTGGAATTTCGAAGTGAACCCTTTATTTCGTCCACCGGGGTAGATTGTTCTAATTCCGCGTGCCATGCCTCTTCCGGATGTCACAGTTATCTATCTTTAACTTAATTCTCCAAGTTTTTGTTCACCTCACCTCTAGCCAGGTATTGAACTCACAACTCTTTTGGTGAAAGTCATTGCATTCGTCCAACGCTATTATTTTGGGGCCATGTGTTCTTGAACAATGTAAATAGTGTAAATAATTACAATACCTCATCTCAGAAATATAGACAAATATATTTTTGATCGTTGGTTGGTTGCTTTGTTTTATGGCATATCAACCTCAGTGGGTCATTTAATGCCAACAAAACTTTGAAATACATTCATAGCGAGAGTTTGGTAAAAAATGGTGTGTTGGTATCTTTTTTTTCAAAAATGTATTGTTGGTAATATTTTTTTATTCAAAAAATGTATTGTTGGTATTTTTTTAAAATAAATGTATTTTTGGTGAATTTCTTTTCAAAAAATTTATTGTTGGTAATTTTTTTTCTCCAAAAAACGTATTGCTGTTAATAATATTTTTATACAAAGTATTTCTGGTATTAAAACCTATTTTTACACTTTCATAGTATTTTAACCTTAGTTTGGGGAGTAACTATTTATCCATAGCTGGGACCCTAACAGGTGCTACCACCCCGGGTCAGGGTGGACCTGGGAACACCAAGAATTAAGAGGTGGTTCCATGCTCCTCAAAACCTCCTGATCAGAGGCGTTTCTGTTGGACGTAGTTTACCGTCTTACTCGGGACACGGATATAGTTTATCGTCATACCCAGAACGGATTTTGGATTGTAAGGAAAAATATTTTTTTTCTTTTTTCTTTTTGCTAGTGAATATTGTATTAACCGTTTGTTTTTTTTTTTTAGAAAAAAAGCTCTTCGATTCCTCAATACTTTAATACTACCCACATAATAGTAAGACATTAGTTTTAATTGTGTCTTCATCTCGCTAATGTCTTACCATTATGTGGGGGTTACAGAAAAAAAACCCCAAAACTCAATGATTTTTCCAGATAAATTCCTTTGATTTAATTAATATCTGTGAGAGAATAGATGGATACATACCTTTCCGACGGGTATTTGCGTGTATTTGAATATAACGAACCTCACTGGAATTTGAACTCAGCTGAGAGATTTCTCATTCTGAGCCACTATCCATTGCACTACCCTCATAACTACATGCGTTGTTGAGAGCCGTCATCGACCACGATCTAAAATAACAGGACAAAGAACGAAACGAGACAAATATAATCCTAATAATAACCGCGTATTTGTTTGCAGGGTTTTATAAGACGAGGAAAATCTGGAACGTTCTTCGTATCGATTCGAGTGAAGTTCCACTTCTACAACGCAGACCTCGAGTTCCATTACGACAAAAACAGAGTCTTGAAACAAAATCTTCTGATATTTGCATAATCCAAGATGACGAGATTCAAAATTGACTGCAATACCAATTTATGCAGTTTCATGAACAGCTTGTAGGCATATAAGTTTCAGTGCTAATTCGCCCACAACGATAGACAAGCCTCCAGAAATAATCTGAGCCAAAAAATAACAATTAACAAGATTTAATCGATTATTCCTCGGGCCAATGTCATCATTACCGAATTTTTTAAAAAAAAAAAAAATAAAAATAAAAACCTACAGTAGGACAGTTGTAATTTTATTGGATGTAATAAATATGACAGTTTAATTAGTAAGCTACAAAAATATTTTAAACAAGATCACCTAATTCACTTTACTCACCGAAGCTATTTTAGGATTTCGATGTATACTAAAATCTCTTTGCCATTATTTTGTGTCAAATTAATTACTTGGCTCAAAGGTTGGTATAAATACTTTTTTATCCTCAATTTATTTCTTACGAGAAGATTTTACTGAAAATTTTCACAAGAGAGTTCAACATGGTTTTAATGCTAAGTCATACCGGTGAAAAATTGGTTGCGGCAGAAATACGTCCCACATGTAACCCCCCACATAATGGTAAGACATTAGCGAGATGAAGACACAATTAAAACTAATGTCTTACCATTATGTGGATGGTATTAAAGGGTCGCGGCTCAGATTGAGGAATCGAAGAGCTGAGTTCGAATCCAATCGAATCCATTACATTCTAATTGCATGCTATTACCCTTGAGAAAATTATGACTCCTCTTCCTCTCTGTGGGTAAATATCAGGACAGACCGGGTTCTATAGACTTGGAAGGCAACTGGTCTATCGCAGAAATAAACGGTAACATAATGAGGGAAAAATCTGCCTCGTCAGTCATGTATCAAAAGATACATGATCGCCTAAGCGTGTATCACGCATGGCACATAACTGACAGGTATTTCTGTCACACTGTATTAAGGTGAGCGGAAACCAATTCCAATATTATGATTTATGAGACAAACAGCTAAAGCAAAAACGAATAGCATGAAACTGTCTAGTCTAAGTTCCTCATTAAGTAATTTTGATTGTGGTACATTTCAGAGTTTAACCATGTTGAGGATAATAACATTTAAAAAGCAACATATTCACCAGTGTTTAATTATGAATTCCGTAAGAGTATTCCAGTGACAGAGGCATTTAAAAACATTTGGGCAGTGTATACGACGCAGCGAACGCAAGTAAATGCCAAATTTGGTTTAAAAGATTTAAAAATTGTAACATAGCCAACTAGACCCGCTCTGAAAGAAATCCCACTAAATGAATGACAACGTACAGAATAAAAGACAACCCACTGAATGAATGAATGACAACCCACTGAATAAATGATAAAATACGGAATGAATGACAATCCACTGTATGAATAACAACGTATTGAATGAATGAGAACCCACTGAATAAATGACAAATTACTGAATGAATTACAACCAGCTGGATGAATAACAAAGTACTGAATGAATGACAAGATTCTGAATGAATGACAAGATTCTGAATGAATGACAAAGTACTGAATGAATGACAAGATTCTGAATGAATGACAACACAGCGAATTAATGACAACACAACGAATTCATGACAAGGTACTGAATGAATGACAACCCACTGAATGAATGACAACACAACGAATTAATGACAAGGTACTGAATGAATGACAACCAACTGAATGACAACACAACGAATTAATGACAAGGTACTGAATGAATGACAACCCAATGAATGAATGACAATACAACGAATTCATGACAAGGTACTGAATGAATGACAGCCCACTGAATGAATGACAGCCCACTGAATGAATGACAACACAACGAATTCATGACAAGGTACTGAATGAATGACAACCAACTGAATGACAACACAACGAATTAATGACAAGGTACTGAATGAATGACAACCCAACGAATTAATGACAAGGTACTGAATGAATGACAACCAACTGAATGACAACACAACGAATTAATGACAAGGTACTGAATAAATGACAACCCAATGAATGAATGACAATACAACGAATTCATGACAAGGTACTGAATGAATGACAAGGTACTGAATGAATGACAGCCCACTGAATGAATGACAACACAACGAATTCATGACAAGGTACTGAATGAATGACAACCAACTGAATGACAACACAACGAATTAATGACAAGGTACTGAATGAATGACAACCCAATGAATGAATGACAACACAACGAATTAATGACAAGGTACTGAATGAATGACAACCCAATGAATGAATGACAGCCCACTGAATGAATGATACATGTCATCAATCGTTAAAGGAAACACAACGAATTAATGACAAGGTACTGAATGAATGACAACCAACTGAATGACAACACAACGAATTAATGACAAGGTACTGAATGAATGACAACCCAATGAATGAATGACAATACAACGAATTCATGACAAGGTACTGAATGAATGACAACCCACTGAATGAATGACAACACAACGAATTAATGACAAGTTACTGAATGAATGACAATTAATGACAAGGTACTGAATGAATGACAACCAACTGAATGACAACACAACGAATTCATGACAAGGTACTGAATGAATGACAACCCACTGAATGAATGACAACACAACGAATTAATGACAAGGTACTGAATGAATGACAAGTTACTGAATGAATGACAGCCCACTGAATGAATGACAACACAACGAATTCATGACAAGGTACTGAATGAATGACAAGGTACTGAATGAATGACAGCCCACTGAATGAATGATAACACAACGAATTAATGACAAGGTACTGAATGAATGACAGCATACTGAAAGAATGAATGAAAAATGACCCATTCTAAATGAAAACGAATATTGAATTGAATCAACGACTTAGAAATAGAGATTTGGCATCAAAGATCAATATGTCTTGTTCAACTGTACATATATCAAGAGAACTTGAAAGTGTTGCAATGAGTGAGTTTCTCTTCAGTACTTTGTTTTATTTAACTTGGAATACCACATTTTCAGTGAAACATCGTCTTGTTACAGGTGATGAAAAATGATCTCCATGGAGTTCAAAAACATCTCTTAGTACTTGTGGGTGAGGGATTATTCTCAAACCTCGAACCTCTCTCACACAGGCGGGATGAAAAGTGCTCGGACGAAATACATTCCTTGGTTCCGCCAGGTCTATCCAGGGAGGAAGCAGCCATGTCATTTACATTGTAACAAACCACCCACATTACCTTCATATTCAATCGGCGAGAAGTTCCACTTGAACATCTTCTTCCAGCGAACTACTGCTCAGTGGAATAGACTCCCAAGATGATGTTCTTCCGATCACTGCAACCTGTTCAAGGCTAGGGTTGATCGTTATCTTTCGTACAAACTGCCCCCAAAGTAAACAAAATAAAAGTAAATTATTTTTTTTTACTTTTATTTTTATATGATTTCTGGTAAAATGTACTTTTTTTAAAAAAAATCATTTCACCCCAAGAAAGAAAATAAAGCTTCTAAGATGCAAGAGGTTACTGAGAGTATGAGAAAAACACTATTAAGGAGATAGGGTACTTAAAGAAGAAGAATTATGTAGACAGAACATAAAGTTCGACCTGCTATTTATATCACTGAAGAAAGTTGACTGGGAAGCAAGAAGCCGGAAGAGAGTTCTACAAGCAAGAAGTGCGACGGAAGAAACTGTTAGCATAGAACTTACGGTTGCATCTTACCATTTCATTTTTAAAGCGATGAGACCTTGCTGTCAATCTAGTACTGAGATTAAATTCATAAAGTCTATGTACCATAGAGGAAAGCTCATCAGAACAATTCACATGAAAGTATTTATAAAAAAGGCACAGGAAAGCTGCGTTACGGTGGTGGAAATGTGTCTGAAGCCGAGATGCCAGATAAGGACCAATAACGTTGCAGATTCTTCTTTGGATTATATCAAGAATCTTTAAATATATAGTAGGAGCACCAGACCGTATGTAGTAGCAATATTTAAAACAAGGACGGATGGTACATCTATAAATATGTATAAATATGTAAGATAGATTCTGACGAGAAAAATTGTCTTGCACATAAACAAGACAACGAAGGACAAGTACAAATATATCTCGTCAGACGAGGGAAAGATGTGGCACAAGTCCGAGTTTTACGTGGGTTTCCCGAGCCCGTAGGCTCGGCCAAAAAATGCCCGTAGAAACTGTAAAAACAGAATCGGGTTGGTCCACCTCCCCGAACGAGGCTCTGCCTTTCAGCGTAGCCTCGTCCTGGTTCCTCTCTGCTCAGAGGCAGAGAGTTCGATCGTCAAGCCGAGAAGCTCGGCTTGATTCGGTATCTAGCCCCCCCCCACGAGGGTTGCATGTGGCACAAGGCCGAGTTTAACGTGGGTTTCCCGAGCCCGTAGGCTCGGCCAAAAAATGCCCGTAGAACCCGTATAAACGGGATCGGGTTGGTCCACCTCCCCGAACGAGGCTCTGCCCTTCAGCGTAGCCTCGTCCTGGTTCCTCTGTGCTCAGAGGCAGAGAGTTTGACCGTCAAGCCGACAAGCTCGACTCGATTCGTCCCTCTCTCTTGAGAGGCGTAACATACGTTAGGAAGAGTTCATTTTGTAGTTATAGGTAAGGACCCATGACACTTTCTTTGCTTTAAATGCTGCCAATAAATATATTCTGAAACACCATACGAATCAGTAAGTATAACAGCTAATCTCAACATGTTAGTCCGAAAAGAAAGACATAAAAGAGTGCAAAATATATCGTGATACATGTCATCAATCGTTAAAGGAAACCATCTATGAATTGCATGTTATCCCTATCAAACTCACTACCACACAGCGAAGAACCAGTACAAATATATCTCGTCCGATGCTGTAGAACAATCACCTGTTTTCACTTTTTTAAGTTGCGTCTTATTTCGAACTAGCAGCATGGCGTTGCCCGTGCTTGATTCAAAAATCGTACGACTCATACAGCATATCACTTGACTTAAAAATATGTTTGCCCTTCCTTGCCTTTAAAGGAGTGCCCTTTGCCATGCTGGTGTTGCTACATGCCTTCTTGCATATCTCACATTGCGAATTTTTTCTAAGCTCTATACTAAACATTAAATCTGTTACGAAAAAAGAACTAAACAAAACGAAAACAAAACGATCAGCTTTAAAAAAGGACTCGTAACTTGAAAAACAGAATGAAAAAAGAATGTTAACAACAAATACTTTTTCACGTCCAACCCAGTTCTGCGGAATCAGAATCAACATTGAGTTTAAGCAAGCGAATGAGCCAATTGGAGTAAAGTGCTATGCAGATTTAAATTTTTCCCACTTGTGACGAATGCAGCTATCGAGTTTTTTGCATGATAGTTAACCATCGTATCAGTCAGATGTTGGCTCTCACGCTGGCCAGTAGAATCTTCCTGCCTATTCGTAGCAGCTAGCTATAGGTTCTCACTCTGGCCAGTAGAAAATGGCCGCAAACTACATGAAAACTGCCGTAGAAGCATGAAAAAATCGATTATTTCCACTATCGATGGGAGTTGGGAATTGCAAAGTCGGTCTTGGCCTTCCCGCTAACTTGGAGCACGAGCATGCAAATTTTGGTGCAAATCCGTCAAAAATTGCGGCCGTGCATTCATCACACACACACACACACACACACACACACACACACACACACACACACACACACACACACATCCTGCCTTTTATAGATAGAGATAACTATTCTATTCACTGTCAGTGTCTGAAATTGCAAAATTATTGCTAAGTTCCTCAAAGGTATATGCCCGAAGTTACCTTAAAAGCACTGACACTTTTAGATGTCAGTAAGTTGTTTCTTAGGTGTTTTCTAACATTTACCAGCGGTAGGTATAAATATTGCCACCTTCTTGAACGAGGATTATTTAGGAAATCGGGAAAATACAATTGACCTATTTTCAGTACAGAATAACTATTTGCAGAACCTGACATTGCGTGACGTCCTATTGGCCAAGTAAAAAGATCGCTCCAGGATGAAGAAAATTTACGCAAGGTATCTTGTCACCCGGTTCGAAGTAGTTAAGCTAATTTTACATTGGTACGAAGGTAGTGTAAATGGTTGATAAGCTGTAGAATTCGAATCAATCAATCAACCAATTAAATTGATTCTTTTCGGTCTTTCTGTCTTCGCACGTTCGATCTTACGAGATTGTAAGGGATTATTTTCCTCCGGATTTATATAACTACCTATTATCCGATCGTCTTGTGTATTTATCCTAGGTTCAACTGGATTCACTTCTTTGTTAACGTAGCTGTATCCACCGGCATCCTTCAAGGCCAAATTTTGTCTTTGGTGGAGTTGATGTCACCCTTGAGATTTAACTTATATGTACAGTGGCAGACAGTGAAAGTTTTCCGTGACTGAGCTGGTAATTTTCCTGAGGTTTGAACTTGACCATGTGGTACTTTCTCTTTGTTAAGACTCTCGAATGCGCAGGCCGATGGATGCACTCTTTGAAAAATATAGATAAAAATAAACAGAGATGCCTACTCAAACATATGCGTTCATTAAAATGTTTTTAAAGTAATAAGAAGCAATGTTCGATTATAAATAAAATTAATTCCTTACAAATTTAAATCCTATACCGGTGAATTTCTTCTATCAAATATATTGTATAAAAATAAACCATCTGTTTATATTTCTGAGATGAGGTATTATGTACACTATTTACATTATTCGGACTATTGTCCACATCTTTGTCGCCATATTTATCACAATGTTTTGGCTTTTGTACGCTCCGGCCTTCTTCAGGTGGTTGGAATGTCGAACTGAACCCTTTATCTCGCTCATTGGGGTAGACTGTTCTAGTTCCACGTGCCATAAATAAAGCCGTTAGTTAAATCCAGTGACACGACCCAAAGAGTGTGAGTTCAATACATGGTTAAGTGGAGAACTTTCAGATGGGAATTAACAGGAGATAACTGACATCCATTAGACATG
>CAHIKZ030001056.1:95000-177500 GCA_903632075.3 Acanthosepion pharaonis
AATGAAAGAACTTGCAGAAGATGGCTTGCAAAATTCAGTGGTGGAGATTTCACCCTTGAAGATGAAGATCGAACCGGACGTCAAGTTGAGTTTGATGAAAAGCTTCTTGAAGCAGACCTTTAAGAAAATCCTGCTTTATCAGTTGAGGAATTGGCAGTGGTTCTCAGTTAAAACCATACAACTGTTCATCGTCATCTTCAACAACTTGGAAAAGTTCCTAAACATGGAAAATGGGCGCCTCATGAATTGTCTGAAAACAACCTCAAATCCCGAGATGACATCTACTCTTCTCTCCATTCTCGCGAACTTGATTCACCTTTGTGACTGGCGACGAAAAATCGATCTTTTATCGAAATGTTAAGCGTTGTAGACAGTGGCTTGGTAAAGGGGAAGGACCCCAGCCACAGTCGAGAAGGGAACTTCATGGGTAAAAGGTTCTTCTTTCAATCTGGTGGGATCGCCAAGGAATAATCCACTTTGAATTCTTACCACCTAATGCAACAATTAATGCTCAAATATACTGTCAGCATTTAGAGCGTTTGAACCAAGCTAAGGAAAAAAAAAGACCTGCTCTAGTGAATCGAAAAGAGGTGATGTTTCATCAGGAAAATGGTGACCCAATAGAAGCAAGAATCACGTCAAAAAAGATCGAAGAACTTGGTTGGGAGAAAATTCCTCATCCACCTTATTCTACCGATCTTGCTCCTTCAGACTACCATTTGTTTCGGAGCTTTGTGATTTCTTCGAAGCTAAGCCAAAAGAATTTTACAGTAATGGAATTAGTAAGCTTGTTAATAGATGGAAGGAAGTCATAGATAATCAGGGAAAATACATTCTTGATTGAATCTGTAATTAAATGTAACATTTGGTTACTTGTTTTCTTTATTCAAAATTCGGACAGTACTTATGGGATGACCTGATATATATATGTATATATGCACATAGTAAAATATTTTTTTATATACAAAGAATTACTTAACTGTATTTCTTTTATATATATATATATATATATATATATATATAAATTAATTTTTTTTATATATAAAAATAAAAACTATCATTGGTCTATTTTTTTTATTATCACTAGTTTACACTTGATATTATTCGGTTTTTGTTTTATATATGCATTTATATATCAGCCACCTGCGTAAATGCAATGCTCTTCAGTAAAATGGCGTTTGTTAAAAAAAATCTATAGGCTAGATTTGGCTGTCTCGTTCTGTCGGCTGAAGATTGCTCATTGGTAGAAGCTCTCACTGTCACCAAATCGGTTGGGTTTCGATCTGGGTATTCGGTTTTCTAGTCGCACTGAGGGGCGGTGATAGATAGAAACATTCCTGCCTACGAATGACATAATATATATATATATATATATATATATATATATATATCTTAAAACATTGTTTCCTAACCTTAGATTTTACTACTTCCTGTTAAAGTAGAATGTGGAAACAATTTAATCCACTGGCGTTCACCTTTTTAGAGAGGGGTTAGGTAAAATGTAAAATCTGCTAATCCTAAGATTACCATTAATCAGCAACTGAGATTAAGCAGAAAAAGCCCAAACTTTAAGTAAACTTTATGTAGTAATATATTAATTGCTTTATTTCGTTATTATTTCAGAAAGAGAAAATCACTATTGTTCCTCGTGAATCAGTTTTGTAGGCGAACGTTCAAATCAAGAGACTAGATCCAGAAGCATTGGTAGATGCACACACACGCACACACACACACACACACACACACACACACATATATATATATATATATATATATATACTTTTGTATATATATATATATATATATATATATATTACCATACCACGGGTTGACGGAACACTTGGGGTCGTCGATAGCTGTGCTGGCATGAACTCACAAGTCATCGTGACCGAGGGTTTGAGTGTGCTGGTGTTGTTCACACAGATGATCATTCTAGATAACACGCTATCTTCCAGTAACTGTAACTAAGGTCTGCTCAGCATAGTTGCAGTATAGACCACAGGTGCACTCTGTGGGTGTTGAGTCCATACGGATTGGCTAGCTGTCCTAGTAGATAGGTATCCTCGAATAAAATGGCCAGTTATTATTACGGATATATATATATATATATATATATATATATATATATATATATATATATATATATGTATGCATGCAGAGAGAGAGATAATGAAAAGAATATTACTCAATGTCATATTTTATAGATATATGAATAAAATAGAAACCAAAAAACAAGAAAGCATATTTTCTTTATTATTGTCCTTGAGTGCCAGTAGACGCCAGTAGACGAAGTAAACACTGTTTAAATAAAAGGAGTGTCTAATCAAATTCAGTTATCCGCGCTAAAAATTACGTTTGAATTAATAAAAATATGTTGGATAAATAAATAAAATCGACACGCGCGCGCAAACACACACACACACACACACAAACACACACACACACACACACACACATATATATATATATATATATATATATAACCATACCACGTGTTGACGGGACACTTGTGTCCGTCGATAGCCGTGCTAGCACGAAATTACAAGTCATCGTGAGAGAGTGTTTGAGTGTTGTTCAGATTGATGATCATTCTAGGCAACAAGGTCTCTCCCAGAAACTGTAACTAAGGTCTGCTCAGCATAGTTGCAGTAAAAACGACAGGTGGGACCTTTGGGTGCTGAACAAACACAAATGTGCCTGAGCAACAGTCTGCAATAGGGATTGGCTAGCCACCCAAGTAAAAGTGTATCCTCGAATACGAGTGACCAGCTATTATTACTATCATATATATATATATATATATATATATATATATATATATATATATAAAAAAGAGAGAATGAAAAGAAGATTACTCAATATCATATCTCTATCTATAAAAGGCAGGATGTGTGTGTGTGTGTGTAACGAATGCACGGTCGCAATTTTCGACGGATTTGCACCAACATTTACATGCACATGCTCCAAGTTAGCGGGAAGGCCAACACCGACTTTGCATTTCCCAACTCACATCGATAGTGGAAATAATCGATTTTTTTCATGCTTCTACGGCAGTTTTCATGTAGTTTGCGGCCATTTTCTACTGTCCAGAGTGAGAGCTTATAGCTGGCTGCCACGAATAGGCAGGAAGATTCTATTGGCCAGCGTGAGAGCCAACAGCTGACTGACACGAATGTTAACTTGCATGCTAGCATGCAAAAATTCGATAGTTGCATTCGTCACAAGTAGGAAAAATTTAAATCTGCATGGAACTTTACTCCAATTGGCTCATTCGCTTGCTTAAACTCAACGTTGATTCTGATTCCGCAGAACTGGGTTGGGTGTGAAAAAAAATTTGTTGTTAACATTCTTTTTTCATTCGGTTTTCCAGTTACGTGTCCTTTTTAAAGCTGATCGTTTTTGTGTTCATTTTGTTTAGTTCTTTTTTCGTAACAGATTTAATGTTTAGTATAGAGCTTAGAAAAAAATCGCAGTGTGAGATAGGCAAGAAGTAAGGCATGTAGCTACATCAGCACGGCAAAGGGCACTCCTTTAAAGGCAAGGAAGGGCAAAAATATTTTAGGTCAAGTGATAGCGATTGCTGTATGAGTCGTAAGATTTTTGAATCAAGCACGAAAACGAAACAAACAAAAAAAAAAAGAAAAAAAAAGAAAAAAAACAGGATGTCATATTTTCTTTATTATTATTGTCGAAAGCGAAGACGCCAGTAGTTGAAATAAACACTGTTTAAATAAACGGAGTGCCTTATCATATTCAGATATCCGCTAAAAATAACGTTTGAATTAATAAAAATATATCGTTTTAAAAAATAAATAAAATCCATACAAACACACACACACACACATATACATATATATATGAGCGATAACGATATATATTTTTACATATCAAAAACTTATTGAGGAAAATGCATGACAGTTTGGAGAAAGTTTTCCTGTGACGTATTTAGTCCTTTAGCCCTTCTTTGGACTGAGTTTTTTATGTTGGTGCGAATACACATGCGCACAGACGAGGGATGCTGGGAATTTTTTTTTTTTTTTTAAATCAAGCGGATTTTTATTTAGATTATTTTTCTTTCCATCACTTTTCTCATTAGATATCCCATACTGTGATAACTGATGTGCAAATTTACTCTAGATCAGGGGTCAGTGACAAATATGGCACACCGATGACTTGTTTCTGGTACGCGAAACTTATTCATTTATTCTTTTATTCTTTCATATTTATTATTATCGCATGTATTTTTATTTTTTTCCCTTTAAAGATTTACAGAAAGTCACGATTTTTAGCTAAGAAACGAGATCATTCAAATGAAGGAGATATTAGAGAATTTAAAGAATCCTGGTCTGAAAAATGTGATATTATTAATAAAGAAAATAAAGCCTTATGAATTTTCTGTTCCGAAACAATCGTTTTTAAGAGCTCTTCTGATAAGGGACAGTTTGGAAGTGTTCATAAGAACTTAAGCAATATAACTGAAGAGTAAAAATAAAAATGAATTTCTCGTGAACTGAGCGAAACAAAAACAGGCTGATACTTTTATGAAGCCACCGTCCCAACTTGGTTCCTGCGAGTTTTGAGGTTACAAAAATTTATGCTGGAACGTGGAAAAAAATGCGTCAGAGCTTTGGTCGGTTTTGGCATGCACTCTCAAAAAGGTTGCCCACCCCTGCAATAGGTGACCTGGCGTCAAGGCACTCGAAAGATTTTTGTCGCAGTGAATTGTTTTCCCGTTTGATCATAGTAGCATTTTTATATCAAAATTATTGACCCCTGTTCGATGGCGTTCCTTCGGAGGATTGACGCGATTGCGTCTCGATTAAGGGACGAGCCTCGCGAAACGGAGTGGCTCTTGCAGCGTGTCTCACTGGCCATGGTTCGAGGTAATGCTTTCTCCATCATTGCAGCTGGCAGAGGATAGAAAAAAATTGTTTATAGTTACGTTGTTCTGGAATTGTCATCAGTGGTCAACTGAACTTGTTTTGTTTCAATAAATTTATTCTCCTGTTTGATAAAAAAAAAAAAAGTGATTAGTCTTGTTACGGTGGGCAACCGACGCATTTGATGTGTTCTTTTGTAAAATGTCCCTTTTGCGTTCAGGCAATCGTTTATTTAGAGTCTTTGAGGTTTCTCCCATGTATTTTTTGCGACAATTTTTATTCCTTCGTTCAAGCTTAACTTATTGTTTTGTTTAGTATTGACTAAGTCTTTTATTGTTTTAGGTGTAGACGTAACAAATTTGAGTTTAGATTCTTTTCAAATGTAGACGTGATAGAGAAAACGTTTTCCATTTTGTCATGCATTTTCCATATATATATATATATATATATATATATATATATATATATTACTATCAAGCATTAAAATCTATTCTTTACATTAATTGCTTAAACCCAGTTACAGCCTCTTTCTCTTTACTTCCCTCACCCTCTTCTTTCTTTTTCCTTTTCCCTTTTTCCTTTTCCCCCTTCTCCCCTCCCATTTCAATATATCACTTCCGTTAAGTTAACCGTCTAAATAGGTCTGGTCACTCCTCCTCCCCCAATACTAAGTATGATTGAGAGAGATATTAAATTAAACCCTCCCTAAACTCTACCATGTCTCTTTAACTACTCCTTTTACACTCTCTGTTAAATTACAAAAACATACACTACCCATCAATTTTAATTTCATTTTTCGTTTCATTTCATTTTTGGAAGTGCTATCTGATGATCCGGCGTCCTTTTAAAAGGACTCTGGTAAAATAAATTATTATAATGGTACCTTAAAGAGGTCCGTTTTTCTTTAATATATATATATATATATATATATATATATATATATATATATATATATATATGTATGTATGTATGTATGTGTGTGTGTGTGTGTGTTGTGGCCTCGTTAGGGCCAGAAATGAAGACACAAGAGAGGAAATGAGTTAAACAAATATATTAACAAAAACAGTAATACAAACATATACAAACAACAGTGTTACAGCAAGAATGTTCAGTTCGACTGTCAGAGCTGAGTGCTGTAAACTTCCTTCTCTAAAAGGCAGTACCTGCTCCTATTTATAGATGGGAGAGTCCATGAGTGCGTGGGTAAATTACCATAACAATATATATATGACAGAGAGAGAGAGAGAGAGAGTGTGTGTATGAGAGAGGGAGAGAGAGAGTGTGTATGAGAGAGGGAGACAGTGAGTGAGGGTTTTGAAGAAGAAAAATTGAGTAACGGAGAAAGTGAAGGGTATTGAGAACAAGAAATATTTTTTAAAAATTCATAACAATGCAGTTTTGTTGACATTGATTTTCCGTTGCAATCGTGCATTAAATAAATGAAAACGAAGTGATATTTTGCATGGCCTGCATTATGGGTAAAATCCTTTTTATGTACGTGCTTAGAGACCAGAGTTTAAGGTCAGGTAAAAACTAAAATTTCCAGGCTTGATCTAGACAAACAGGCACTTCCTGCTTGGAAGATTAGTGTAAGTCGTCCCGTTTCTTTATTCGTGTGACTTAATATCGGATTAAATATGAGGAGATAATATTTTATTTGCGTTTCGACATTAAAACTATTCATGAAAGTAGCCACACAAAAAAGAAGTATCCGGAGATATGGTAACATGAAAAGATTTATCATATCGAAAACATTATAATGACCTATTTCTACATATGTGTGTATATATATATATATATATATAGTTTTTTCGTTTTGTATAGTTAAATGCTAGAAGCAAAGATTTACATATATAAAAAATGTTCGTATGTGTGCATGTACGGAAGTATTTATGGGTGTGTCCCTGAGTGTTCCAAACTCACTATGGTCGATTTGTCAAGAAGATGACTTTTTCGTGTGATCGATCTGAACAGGTGATGCCAGCGTGCAGCAGCTTTGGAAAATATCTTAAATACGGATTGTGGATGATACTGGTCGCACAGAACGGGTCGGAACCCAGCCAGGGTGGAGTTGTTCAAAAGTTGATTATGATAGATTATGCTGTCTCTCCCAAAAAACTGTCCGGTCGCCATATTTTCAGTATGACCCATAGGTGTGCTCTTTTGTGTGTTGAACAAACACAGATGTGCCTGAGCCAATGGGTGTGCTCGGAAAATGAAATGTATATAAGAAAGCCTCATTCTAACTTTTATTTTTCGTCAAGTCATTCTAAGAGTGTTTCTTTCTTTTTATGCACCATATCCTTTCAGGATGTAGGCGATCATGGCTCTCCAACTCCCTCTCCCTAGCAGGTCAACAAGTTGCTTTTCTCTGCTTCCTCCCCCGGGCCACTTTCTCTCATTCAAGCCCGCTAGGCATGTTACTCGTTGTTTTCCCTTGTCTCTCTTTCCCACTATTCGACCCGTGAGTATCAGATTCTCCAGGCCCTCCTTCCTCATTATGTGTCCCAGAAACTTCATCGTCCTCTTTCTGATGTTAAGTATAAGCCTCCTCCTTGTTGTCATCCTCTCTAAGACCTCATCGTTGCTCACACGCTCGGTCCATGATATCCTTAGCGTCCTTATGCAGAACCACATCTCTGTCGCCTAGAGTCTCTTCTTCATTTTGGGGGAAATCATCCAACGTTCGCTGCGGTAATGACTGCTACTAAATAAAGCAGTGCTACCATCGTTTTTAAATCATTTCACCCCAAACAAAGCGTGAGAACCACAAGTACGCAGGGGTTTACAGGGAGTGGAAAGGAAAGAGAAGAATAAGTATACGGAGGATAGAGGAAAGGAGAAAAGATGAAAGGGATTCAGGAAGATAGAAGATGGGCATTGATGTTGTATTTAAATTTTTGAAGATTCTAGTTATCAGGGTAGGAAGTAAACGGAAGGCGGGAATTGCAAAAAAAAAAAAAAAAAAAAGATAAAAAACGCAAAGCGGGAAGTGCCTGAAAAGAAAACAAAAGGCGGGAATTGCGAGAAACGAAAACGAAAGACCGGAAGTGCAGGAAAAAAAAGGCGGGAATTGCAAGAAGAGGAAACGAAACACGTGAAGTGCAGGAAAAGAAAAAAAAACGGAAATTGCGAGAAAAAAAAACGAAAGACCAGAAGTGCAGGAAAAGAAAAAGGCGGGAATTGCGAGAAAAGGAAACGAAATACCGGAAGTGCAGGAAAAGAAAAAAAGCGGGAATTGCGTGAAAAGAAAACGAAAGACGGGAAGTGCAGGAAAAGAAAACGAAATGTTGGAACTGGAGAAAAGAAAACGTAAAGCGGGAAAAGAAACTGTAGGAGTAGGTGGCGGTTGCATTTAGTTATTTCAACAGTAAAAGGGTGGGACCTAGATGCCAATCTAGTAGCACACTTCAATTCATGTAGGGAAAAAAAGCTCATCAGATCAGTTGACATGAAAATATTTACAGAAAGGATATTCCGATATGAGTTTATTTTCCACCATGTTTGTATGACGGTCTGCTGATATCTATCTATCTATCTATTTATCTATCTATCTGGTTTTATAGAGACGATTTTAACAGTAACATCTAGTAGAGTTACTGGATCTCATGGGAAACTTGGTGAGTACTTGGACTCAGTGGAAACGAGGTGAGCAATAACTAATAAGTACTAATGTCAATAAAGTACGAGATACCCCTCGACATGGACAGCGGAACGAAAACAATCTACCGCCGTAGATTATATAAATATTTCAATTCAAAATACCTTGATGATTACACGGTTCGACAAGCAACTGAAGATGCCCGGAGATCAAAAAGGTCGAAACATTGTGATGATAGCAAAAAGGACAATAGTCCGTATGTAAATAATGTGAACATTACTTTTTATTTCTTTTGTAACGTTTTCCACTTTTTGGATATTTTGTATATCGAATAATTTATCAAAGCAAAATGTAATTGTATAGTTAGTTGTAGAGATAAAAATTATAGTTACCAGTATAGGTAATATAAAATTATAGCTAATTACCTAATATAAAAATCATTGTTAATTGCATAACTAATAAACGTCATAGTTATATAAATTTAGTGATTTTTTATTTTATAATATAAAAATCATATTTCATTTTATAGATACCATAAAAATTATAGTTAATTGTATAATTAATATCAAATTATAGAGAATTAGCCAATATAAAAAGCATATATAATTGTAAACATAACATAAAAATTATACTTAATTGTATAGGTAATACAAAATTATCGATAATTACCAAAAAATCATATTTAATTGTATAGATATATAAAACTTATATTTAATTGTATAGGTAATATAAAATTATAGCGAATCACACAATATAAAATCATATAGTTAATGCGTTTTTGAACATAAAAATATAGATCCTTGCTAGATTAGATAATCGTTATATTTATTTTTTATATGTTTATATTTCATTTGTAACCTGTAGTCGATATTAATTTTGTCAAATTTTCTTAATTATACAGCGGCCCTTTCAGTAAATGTCCTTCAGTTTTAGTTTCCCACGCCCCATCTCTCTCCCCCACCCCTTTTTTATTTCCTTTTCCTCTCACCCCCCCTCTTCTTAGATCGTCTATATTGTGTGTGAATGTCACCACAAAATGTATCCTTTCCGGTTACATCTTTAATGTATTAGACATCCGACAACATTCATATTTCTCTCACTTAAACCGTCTTCAACTCACCTCTCTAAAACTCCTCTCTGTTAAGTTTTAATCTTCCACCTTCTCTCGTCTGTTACCCCTCTTTTTAGCTCTAAAATTCGTCCCACAATCTCATACTTACACTCTCTATAAATACTATTTTTATTTCTGGAGTTGTTTTTTCTGTTTTCTTTTTGAATTTGTAGGTCTGATGAATTGGATCGTATTTACGATTCCAAAGGAATAAATTATGACCATGGAATATTAGTGTTTAAGCCTTTTTTATATATATATATATATATATATATATATATATATATATATATAAGCACTATCGCTGTAAAAATTATATAAAATTATAGTTACTTTTCTAAATAAAACTGTTGTTAATTGTACAGATCATATAATTATTATAGTTGAATTTATCAAAAAATGAAACATATTATATGCATAGATTAAATTTCTAGATTTTTCATGCAGAAAATATTACCAATCTAACAGCAAAATTATTCAAATTTTCTCTCATTTTTATGGCATAAGTAAACACTTTAATCGGTGTATAAATAAAATCCACGCCTATAACCAAGGTGTTCTGAAAGTTTATAATTTACTGTTTGTTTTGAAAGTCCATAACTTGCTAACTAATCACGCCAACTCCATTGAACGCTTAAAGAAATGAATGCCTTCAGAAAGTTTTTTTATGAACTGCCTAAGACAATCACGAATAACCTTCTACAATTTTAGAAACGGAACTAAAAAAACAAAAAACGTGGAATAAAAATAATCTTAAAAAAAAACAAGAAGAAAAAAAAGAAAAAAAAAGGCCGAAATATTTGTGTTGGTTCCTTTTAATACTCCAATAAAAGTTCCTCTAAGCAACGTAAACATCTGTCTGCTTTAAGGAACCAAATCATATTAAGAACGATTTCTTCCTAACTGAAGCGGATATAGAATAATTCACAGGAAACCGAATCTTTTTTTTTTCGCTTTTGTTTTAACAAACTATCACGGACAAAAATTGTGCTATCGTTAAGAAAAAAAGCTATTTTCTCTAACTTATCTCTGGCGACTAATATGTCGAATGTTTTACAAGACCTAAAATAGCATAGCTGATAGAATTATTTTGGCTACTAAAATCGTTAGAATGACTAGGCTAGCCATAGGAAATGAGAAAAAAGTTAAAAAATATTCGAAAAATATGGCGATCTCATTGCTGTCGTTCACTCGCACATAGTATAGTGTAGTTTGCAAATTAATTTTATTGTCAAAAGGAGATTTTTTTTTTATTGACTATATGACTTTTATTTTTTTAAGAACAGACTTCAGAAAAGATATCATTATTTTCTGCAGAGATCTGTCTATATTACAGTATTAATCAATAACCCTCGACGGGACACACTTTAATAAACACATAGCCCAGAGGTTAAAACGTCAACATTCTGCCCCTGAGACCCGAGTACGTGTCTCCATATTGATTGGACTTTTTTATAACTTCTTACTAAGGAGACAATCTTAACTATAGTCATGTTTAGAAAGTCCCTGATGAGATTTAAAAAAAAAAAACACCTCGAAATTTTTATTTTTATCCTAAAATCAATTACAAATGAATTCTTTCTTTATAAATTTCATAAAAATTTATTATCCAATGTATACACATATCACATTGAAACAACAGTTTCTGTTAATCAGCGTCAAGCCTGGTTATATAGATAGATTAGCGATCGCTTGGAAATACCATGTGTTGTAAGCTTGGGTCTGCGGGTGGTGTAACCTGGGATTGTTAATCGGAGAGCCGAGTTCCAATTTCAGTTGTATTTGTTATACACACTTATGCGTAAATACCATTGGGAAAGGTATGCATCCAATTCTTTTCGCACAGTTGTTGGTTAATTAATAAGACTTTTATCACTAAATCATAAACACAATTTACGGAGGACTGAGACCAATCTCTCTTAAGCTCAAACGTAACTGGCTCCTTTGTCACGAACGTTGTTGTTCCCCCATTATACCAAGACCTTTGACAGTGCTAAATAAAAGTTTCTCTGTGGTGGAAGATGTTATAAATTTCATCCAGCAGTAGCAATGACTACTCGTTTAATGAATGTCTAATGTCTTTATATAAGGAAACGTCAAATATTACTATTACCGTCTCTAGACAGATTACCAATGAAGTTCTCAGAGGTTTTATCGCCCAATTATACCAAGACCTTTGACAATAAATATACTTCTGGGCGGTTTCATTCTATTATAGTTTGCCGTCCACTGCCACCGAGCGGACATGGAAATCGTCTCACCCTTACTCCTATGGCATCCTTCGGGAAGTTTCTTTCAAGGAAAATTGACTTTTCCAGAGACCATAGGATGAAACTCAGGTTAGGACATTGGGGATCTGGGGACAGCAATACAGGATCGAACATGTGTAGAAAGGAATTGTCAATAGAGTTCTGTCCAACTATAGGGAGATCGAAATCATTATCATCTAAAGAAAAAATAGAAAAAAAAAGATTCCTCGAATCTCAAGATATTTTCTGGGTTTAAATAACCTAGAATGGGTTGATAAGTCGTCGAAAACTATTTAATCAATGAATCCAATTCATAGAAGAATGCATATTACTTATATTGTTGGAAAGAATATATGGCTAGATGAACTTTAAAAATTGCTTGAAAACTATGCCACAGATTGACTTACGCATTGTGTGTGGAATTGTGTCGACAAAACTGTCAAAGGTCTTGATATAATGGGGCGATAAAACCTCTGAGAACTTCATTGATAATCTGTCTAGAGACGGTAATAGTAATATTTGACGTTTCCTTATATAAAGACATTAGACATTCATTAAACGAGTAGTCAGTGCTACTGCTGGATGAAATTTATAACATCTTCCACCACAGAGAAACTTTTCTGTCTGTCATCAGCCTGGTTGATGCTAAATTCCAGGAAATCGACACTCTACTCCTTCTTGGCCTCAACCTTTCCCCTGACATGAAGTGGAGTGACTATATCAAATTAATTGCTCCGTCTACTGCAAGGAAGTTGGTTCACTCACTCGTGCCAGAAAGTTTTTTCACGTCAAAATCCATCTTGTACATCAGGAACAGTATAGGGCCCAAGATAGAGACTTGGGGGAACACCAACGTCCGTGACAAAGGAGCCGGAGGAGAACACGTTTAGGACGACCTTCATTTCACGGTTTGACAGTAAGTCAAATAATTATCCTGTATTACCGTATCCCTTAAGCTTACGAAGCAGGCCGGCATGCCAAACACTATCAAACACTTTACAGATCTCTAGAGCCACGGCTCGAGATTCTCCAATATTGTTAAGTGATTGGTATACAAATTCAGTTAAGGACGTGAGCATATCAGCGGTAGATCGGGCAAAGCGGAAACTCCATTTATTAATCTACCATTTGTCCGTGCATTGAATAATGTTGCCATATCTGATTTGGTACTCCTGCTCTATATCTCGAGATTCTTGACAAGATCCAAAAAAGGATCTGTAATGTAATCGATCCTGACAAGGCATCTTGACTTCAGTCACTTTCTCATCGAATTGACATGGCTTTCCTCTGCCTGTTCTGTATTTTCCTGACAGCTGCTCTGAGGTGGTGCCCAGACTACATGCATTTAAGCGTGTTACTAGATTGATATCTAGTTCTCATCGTTTTAGTATTGAATTAGCTAAATGCAATAGCCATTTGTACTTCAACAGATTCTTTTCTCGCACGGCCCATCTGTGTTTTCCTTGTTTCCCTGATAACTACAATCTTCAAAAATGTAAATGCAACGTCAATTGCCATTTATGTTTTTATTTATTTTATATATTTACCCCGTTCATTTTTTGTTCTTCCTGCAATCCTCCCTAGACCAAGTCTTTTAATTCTCTTCCACTTTTGCTCCCTGTAACCCCTTGTATTCTAGTGGCATACTTGCGGTCAACTGATAAAAAAGGACAATTTCTAGAGAAAAATTGGTTTCTCAAGCTGTTATGGGACCTTTGCCATAATAACATAATAGACTATTCCATACGTAATAAATACTCAGCCTCAAGAGGAAGCTGAGAGTTCAGACTGAAGTCGGGCGACCAGCTGATCAGCTGATCGGTTGAACTCTTTGCCTTCGGGCGGGGAGGAGCCCGAAGGAGGCTACGCCGAAAGGCGGAGTCTCTTCCGGTGAGGTAAACCGACCCTGAACCCGTTTATACGGGTTCAAAGGGCATATTTTTGGCCGAGCCCAAACCGGCCTTGTGCCACATGATGTCCTCGTGGGGGTGTGACTAAATACCGTTCAGTCCGAAGTCGGGCGACCGGCTGATCAACTGATCGGTTGAACTCTCTGCCTTCGGGCGGGGAAGAACCCGAAAGAGGCTACGCCGAAGGGCGGAGTCTCTTTCGGGGAGGTAAACCGACCCTGAACCCGTTTATACGGATTCAAAGGGCATATTTTAGGCCGAGCCCACGGGCTCGGAGATCCCACGTTAAACCGGCCTTGTATTACATGATGCCCTCGTTGGGAGTGGATGACTGTTCCGTCTGAAGTCAGTCAGTCGAGTTAGAGGCAGTCCGAAACAGAGTCGCGTTCAGACAATTACTACTAAACATGATTGTTCGTACTAACACTTTCTACTTCTCTGTATATATTCCTGTTTGTAATATATCTGTGTTATTCCATATCCGTATTCGAGTTCTTCTTTATTGGATCTACCTTGGACTATCACCGTGGTACAAGGAACCGGACCATACCAGTGGCGACGAGCGATTCGAACTCATTCGGTGGAAGAAAAAAAAAATCTTGTTCACCACAGCATAACACAAGCACACTGTTATCGATCTTTCTAGTATCGATGGCCGGTGCCCTCCTAACTTTTTATTCGAAGTCGTGAGGCGGGTGAACATCTTGATTATTACTTTAATTTTCCACTGGAGTTACACGTGATATCAGTTTTAGTTGTGGCTGTCGTTAAAAGTCCTCACGTGATATACTTTCTGTTATTTACTATTGTTCTTTGAGATTCTGTAGCACCAGTTAACGAGTTTCGAGGTAGGACGGTTCCCGTTAAGAACAACAGGCTTCATTCATTTTTAGTGATTTTAACGGTTGATCCTCGAAGACGACAGTTGAGATATTTCTGAAGCTTGTGGAGCCATAATAATATGTCGATAAAAGCATCCATCTCCGGCCACATGAGGATCTATAGACCTAAAAATCTCACGTTGACTGAAATGAAAAGTTAAGTAAGTCTGGTGAATTCGCATTCTGCTGTAGATGGAAATTATGAATTATCACTGGTTTACTGCTAAAAAGGATCTGGGGAAAATAATTTCTCCTGGAATAACATTTCAGCCACTTCTTCTGAAAGTAATTTCTCTAAAAATATCCCCTCTACCGCTTTAGGATAATTGTTCTTTTCATTCCTTCTTTATCATCCACAAATTATTTTGCCATCCTGTGCATGACGATAAACTACATCCGCGTCCTGGGTAAGACGATAAACTACATCCAACAAAAAGGCCTGTGATCAGAACGTTTTGAGGGGCGTTGGACCACCTCTTAATTGCTAGTGTTTCCAGGTTCACCCTGACCCGGGGTGGTAGCATCTGTTAGGGTCCCAAATATGGGCCAATAGTTAACCCACAAACTTATGTCAAAACACTGTGAAAGTGTAAAAATAAGTTTTAATACCAGAAATATTCGTAAAAAATTATTACCAGATCCATTTTTGATGAAAAAATATTATCAGCAATACATTTTTGAAGGAAAAAAAAAATATTGTCGGCCTTAAATAACCCATTGTCGTTGATATGTCATAAAACAAAACAAAACAAAAAATATTTTGAATTAATATCCGATTCGTTACCAGTGTAGAAAGATTCAGAACTTCTGGAATCACGCGAAGGTACATGTTAGAGTATATAGCCATTTTAAATAGTATGTCATTTATTACGGGATGTCTTAATTACACAAACTCAAGCCCCGTAGACTCCCTGAGAAAGATGGGTTCACAGGCTAAGCATCTCTGCTGTGGTTTCCATAGCAACTAATACGATTTTACGGGATGAAGTTGCTAGCTCCGGTTTAGAAATTCAGTAGTGTTCTAGACTGGTTAAAGAGTCCAGGCTACTCTACTATTTAATCCTTTGCTGGGGGGGGGAGAAGAGCTGGATTTATATCTTTTCCAAGTGTATTTGACCGTAAGTGAATGCAATAAACTTGTCTGGAATTCGATCTCATCTTTCAAATTTCTTATCTCAAGCCGCTATCCATTACACCAGCGCACATTCATTTGCCAGCAGTAGTAAAAGATATCGCCATCATGTGATTTTTTAATACTACAATTCCCCCTATACAAGGTTCCAGATACACTCAGTGTAGAGTTTTACTGTTAGAATATTAACGTTGAATGCAGTGCATAATATGAATTGAGGTTGGGTAGGAATTGAAAATAAGGAGAATTCAAAACGACTGACATGAAGATTTTAGCGTTCACGGAAATACCTAAATCACAAAGTAGCAGTCATTCGAAAAAAAAAGCCGTTTTAGAGAAACTTTCCTCTTAACTTTGGAATATAGAGGCAACGTGGCTGATTCGACTCCGTGCAAGAAGCATGGTACACTCTAGTAATGTGTACAATCATATTTCATTTCCAAGGCAACAGAGGTAAATTTTAGTATTTTCGTTGGAGTAGTTACAAAAATGAGTGACATCCTATCAACAATATCTAGCCAGTCACTCCACAAGTACCAAGTGGTAAATTAAGGTGTTTGACAGCAGTGTCGCCCACGATATAATGAAATAAAAAAAGTCAGTTGACACAAAAATCAGAAACTTTGGTGAGTTTGAGCAAAATAAAACGCCGTTTGCAATGGGACTCTCTAAAAAAAAAAGACGAGAATATGATTAATTGTTTACAGCTTCTTACTTTCAGACGACTTTGACCCTCAAAAATGTAATTGCAGTATCAATAAATCGTTATCTTCGGTCTTCTTAATTCCTCAATATCTGTTTATATTTCTGAGATGAGGTATTGTAATTATTTGCATTACTTACATTCTTTGGACGATTGTCCTCATTCTTATTGTCACATTCACGACGTTTCGGCGGTTGTACGCTTCAGCCTTCTTCAGATGATTAGAACGTATCCCTTTAACTCAACTCTCCAAGTGGTGAACAAAAACTTGGAGAGTTGACTTAAAGGGAGATAACTGAGACATCCAGATGAGGCAGATGTAGCGATGTCGGTTGTTCCGATCATAATATTTCATCTGGTGCATTCTCCAGTCACCATTTGGTTTTGTTATATAGGTATAAAGTGCCAACACTTGAGTTTGAATACAGATCGCAAGTGAGCAAACACAGGGGATCCCATTATTGATTTAAGTGGATCACGTGACCACAGAGGAAACGCATATATAGGAAATCGTGTGACGTCTAATGTTCGCTATTTCTAGTCTATCCTCTATACTAACGGATCGCTATTTCTATTCTATCCTCTCTTATTATACCGCTATTCTCTACTCGCTTCACTGTATTACTTATCTATTCGAATCGCAACACAGTGGTTACTATTCGAGCGAATATTATCGAAAAAGTACTATTAGTGCGAGTGATATTCGAAGGCGTCTGACACCGGTATTGTTCAACGGCGTTACTATAGTCATAATATGCGACTAAAAAGTCTCTACTCCAACGAGCATTACGAAAGTGACAACGAGTATTTGTTGACAACACAAATGTAGCAAAGAATGTTCGTTGACATCACAAAAGGTATATGTCGCACCATATTATGAAAAAGTTGAACTGGATACTATATCACGTTAATAAATTTTTGCGCGGACTGGCTAGTCATCTAGTTCGAATTATTCACAAACACAGGCGATAAATATGCTTGCGGACTCTACTAAAAGCCATAGAACGGATAAGAAAGAGTAAAATGCATATTTTTGCGTAAATTGGATTTTGGGACCCCCCCCTAACATGTGCTACCTCCCCATGTCAGGATGGACCTGGGAACAACAGCAATTAAGAATGGTTCTATGCTCCTCAAAATTGTCACTTTCCTGCTGCCGGGTGAAGTTTATCCCCCTACCGGAGACTAATATACACTCGTTTTTAAGGAAGGACGGTGGAGCAATGGATAGCGGCTCGGATTGAGGAATCGGAGAGCCGAGTTCGAATTCCGGTCGAATCTATTACATTCACTCACGTGCTAACACCCTTGGGGAAGGTATGGAACCTCTTTTCCTCTCAGCTATGAGTAAATAGCCTTGGATGGTAACTGGTTTAAATGAAAAACTATTGCACAAAAAAATCTACCTCATCAGATCGCCTTAGCGTGTATCACGCATGGTACGTAACTGACTGAATCCTCGTTTTAAAATCAGTTTAAGAATGTGAGTAAAATCATTCATACGCTTTATTCATGAGAAAATTAATCAAACGTTATTTGTAAACATACAACGGGTTCCTCCGCCAATCTTTCCACCAATCGTCCAAAGATTACCCCACGTTTCATTTCGATCTCATAGGTATATAGCGAAAACTTGGCCAGGGCCCGCTGCATGCTCACAATGTAACATTTTGAAAGACAAAGGCCACGTTAAGTGATGATAACAGGAACCTTGTTTCCCATATAATATGTAAATGTTTTATTCAAGGCTTTGCCTTTCTCGTCAGGCTGGGTAGGTAGGTAGGTAGGTAGGTGATACTTGGGACATCTTTCTGCTATGTTAGATCTTCTCCCTACCATCTCCACGCCTATCGACACATCCCGACGTGTGGCTGGTGATATAAATGAACAACATCTGAATCACTTGACTGATGACTTACTTCAAGGCCAGACCAACACTCCTTCCGTTCGCAAGCATGACTCTACACTCTATTTCTGGTTTTATTGTCATATGATGCCCCCCCAAAAAAAAACAAAAAAACGCATCATCTACTCTTTTACTTCCTCATTCCCTTTTGGTAAAAGAGGACGCGACTTGAGAGAACGGACTCCGTATCAACGATCGGCTAGCTATCAAACAGAAACACTTGAGATGGAGATTAAACCCCCGCTTCTCCTTTCGAAGATGGTGTCCATAGTATCAAACATTTTGTTATAGAGTAGTTTCACAGTGTAGGCTTGTATTTCACTAAGTCGGTCCTAAAAAGGTTCGACGTACAAAACGTTAGGAACTTGATATAATAGTTAATGACGCAGCAATCTAGTTGTGGTGGCTGATACTTTAATGTCCGACATCGACTGACTCACCAACTCACTGAGCCACTCAGCGCCTGCTACTACTACTACTACTTATTATAGGTGGGAAAGCCTATTAACTATAGAATAGGTGTGTTCCAGTATAACACATTTTAAGGCATATTCAGACTAATATCAATTATCCGCTTTTCAAACTTGTATAAAATTTTGGCCGGTGAATTCACCGATGCTCATTACGTCGATATTGTACCCAGTAATCATCACATGAGAAAGGGTAATGAAACTCTTGACAAGTCTATTGCATTCAATTATTAATGCCCACGGGAAAGCTAGAAATTAATCCCTCCTCTCAGCTATAGGTTAAATAACAGTGTAAACTGGGCTTTCTCGCCTTGAAAGGACTACTCTGAATTCAAAACATAAAACTAAGCCGCGAATTTTACGAAGAGCCAATGGCAGTTGACAGTAAATACAAAAATGTTGTTGTGGAGAGCCAAGATATTATATGCTCTGGACAGACATGGCATATTAATAAAAAAACAAAAGACCTCATAATTAGTATCTTACGCCTTTTGCGTGACTTTCTCGAGGAGCAAGGGCCACAGCCCCAGTACGCTAAGTATCGATGGTGTGATTTCTGCAGCAAGTATGTTTTTATATGATTGAGGCGCCCAGGGTTGTTTTGGAGTCAGGGTTGCCTTTCTTCTAGACATGCTGACTAGTTAGGGAGCATATTCTGCTCTACTATTTAACCCATAGCCGAGGGGAGAAGAGAGGAATCCAACGCCTTTCTGAAGGATAGTTGTGTGAAAGTGAACTTAACAACTCAAAATTTGAACTCTGCACACCGTTTCTCCTCATCCCGCTACTCGACTCGCACATTGCTAGTTTCACACAGCTCTATCGTTATCACTATGGTAAATGTTCAAACGAGTAACAGGCCCAGCAAGTCAGACCTTCACAGCTAGGAACCGATGTCATGTTGGCGATGATTAGGCGAGGAGCAAGTTTCGCTCTGAGAGTTTCTTTCTCTGGACCTTTCTTTATGGAACAGACTCCCGAGTTGATGCTTCCCCGACCACGTCAATCTTGGCCTCTTCCAGCCGAAGATCAACCGATATCTATCCTACAATTCCTCATCATATGCCCTTCTTCTCCCCTCCTTCTAACAATGTGAATTATTAACCCACAACCTTGATTGGCCGTTGGGCCTTTATATTGGGGGAACTAAAGTAGAACCCCCCCCAAAAAAAACAACAAAAAATAAAAAAAAACAAGCAAAAACATTTCATTTCTTTAATTACGACTACATCATGTCGGAACATAGGTTCTCTTATTATCACCGAAGTTAAGCAACGGCGAGCCTAGTCAGTACCTCGATGGGTGACCACTTGGCAACATCAGGTGATGTAAGCTTAGATGTGCAGGTGGTGCAATGGATAACGTCTCGGAGAGAGAATTCGGAGGGTCGAGTTCTAGTCCCTGCCGGGGATTTTATATTCACTTATGCGTAAGTACCCATGGAACGTTATGAATCTACTCTTTCCCATCTAGCTATGAGTTAAATAGTCGGGCTTTTATCAAAACCTTATAACAATCTCAAAAACTTTCCCCGGCTTTAAATAGCCTTCAGAAGGTTGATAATCCGTAAAAAATAAATCAATCGATTTTGAGAAAGTCGTTTATTGATTGATTGATTGATTTCCGACGGCTTATTTGCATGTTATTTAAAGCCAGAAAAATATTTTTAGCTTGTAAGAATTGGAGGAGGAATGATAATGGTTTGTCTTACAAGTCTTACTAATTAACACATAGCTGGGGAGAAGAGGGGATTTCATACGTTTCTCAAGGGAATTTGTGCGTTAGTGAATATAACTCAACAACTGGAATTGGAATTTAGATCTCCGATTAACTATTCGGTGCTATTATCATTACATCAACCGTATATTCAAGCATACAGTGCAAGGTAAATAAGGAATCTTGAAAGAGGGAAAAAATAGATAAACGTTTGAATTTTCCATTGAGTTTCAATTTGTTTTGACCTTTTCATTCTTTTAATCATTACAAGATTTCAAGTTCTAGATTACAAGTCTCGGATTGAAAATACTTTTGGTCTAAATTGATTAACTTTAATTTCGAAATTCGCGCTACTGTAAAAATTGAAAGACGATATATTACAAAAAGTAAATAAATAAATAAATAAAAGTCAGGTAACTTTGAAGAAAAAAAAAGAAAAAAAGAAATGAAATGAAATGAAAGCGTTCGCTTAAAACATTTGCATGAAACCCAATACTGAAAGAAAGATGCAAGATAAAAATAGGAATTACCTTTTGGGAATTTACTTTCAGAGAAGCCGACCTGATAATGTCGACTTTCTTTTCTTTCTTGTTCAGAAAAAAAAAGAGTGAGAGCTAGCGAGAAAGAGGGAGGGAGAGAAAGAGAGAGAAAGAGAGTGAGAGAGAGGAGAAAGAACGAGAAAAAGAAAGAACGAGAAAGAGAAAGAAAACACTAAAAAAAAAAAAAAGTAAAAAAAAAATCCAGATATTCTCTTGCCATCAGAAACGTCTAAAAGATAAGAAAGTTCTGCCGAGAGATTGTAAGATTCTAAGTGAAAATAGCTACCAATGCCAATGCTATCGTTACTTTGGCATTCACAGAAACGGTTTTCATCCCTACGACACAGTAGAATGAAAACAGATATTCTTAAAATCCAGCATTGCGAAGATCTAAGCAATCAATTCAAGAGAAAGTGACCGAGAAAAGTCTCAGAAGCAGATATGAAATAAAGATGCCATAAACTGGGTATTTTAAATATTTCACACAAAAAAATAAATTTCATTTTCTTCTGTGCAAATTTCAGTAGAAATAGTTTCGCTTTGAGACAATAGTCAGTCAAGTCTGTATAATATTCATCAACATTGTTCAAAATATTCCTAGAAAATGTCAGCGATAATCGAGTCAACCTAGAATTATAACCTGAATCTTTATGCGAGGCTTTCGTCGAATATTAGATATGCTAATGGTACGACATTGGTTCTATGTATATTTGACGAAATGAAACTTGTAAACGCTTACAAGAAATGTGGACTGAAAGTAAACTCAGCTAATAGCAAATTAATGACAAACAAAATTGATCATATCGTGACAAATGGTAAAGCTGTTGAAAAAAGCCTTCTTTCTAGGGTCAGTTGTCCAAGCTGCATATGATGATATAAAGCAAAGAATAGCACTTTCTTGAATTGCATTTAGAAGACTGAAGAAAAAAGGCCCGGACAGGAAGGATAATATATTCTCTGGTCATCTATGTAGAGATTTGTACCAGTGAAACCTTGATAATGAATAAGGAGGATATTCAATTTTTCTCAGTCTTCGAAAACCGGGAGAAGGAATTTACAGATGAATCAAAATGGCTGCCATAAGGAAAAAAAAAACCGCTAAATGTTAATATAATTAACATGATTTAAAGAGAGTTAAACTATTTTGGTGAGGTTATTAGAAGAGTAGAAAGAAGTTTTGCGAACTTAGAGATCCTACAAAGACAATATTCATGGCCAAGAACCACATGGTAAACCCCATTCTAGACGGTGGGAGGATAAAAGTAGACAGGACAGCAGAACGTCATCCGTCACAACTGAAAGGACAGGAATTAATAAATAAAGTTGTTTTAAGACATTTTGTGTTTATAAATTCTTTTTATAGATACAAATATTTAAGTAAATGCTCTGTTTATAATAAACAGTATTAAACAACATTTACCGGCCTGAATATCCGAGAAATTTTCACAAAAAATATTCGTCATCCGACAGGATTCGAACCTGTATCCTATACGGAACCGTCATTTAGCTTGACGTACCTTAAACGATTTGGCTACAGAGTAGCGTTCGGTTAGCAAGGTCGAATTAACTGTATGCTCCTCTGTGGCCAAATCGGTTAAAGGCACGTCAAGCTGTGACGGTTACGTATAGGGTACAGGTTCGAATCCTGTCGGAGGATGAATATTTTCTGTGAAAATCTCTCGGACAATCAGGCCGGTAATGTTGTTTAATACTGTTTATTAGAAACAGAGCATTTACTTAAAATATTTGTATCTATAAAAAGAATATATAAACATAAAAAATGTCTTAAAATAATTGTCGGACTTTGTTCATTTCATAAATAAAGTTGTGTTGACAAGTATGTAAGGATCTCTCGTGGTCTGTGCAACTAATTAGCTAATGAACTTAAAATTGAATACTAGATCTCAATGTTGGAATAGCTATTTCAAGTACCGTATATACTCGCGTGTCATGTGATTTCGAAGACCTAAATTAAAGCTAACGGGGTCGCGTCATACACGAGATATAAAATTAGTGTATGTACTACTGGCCCCGACTATGCTGGCTATAGTTGACCAGACTATATATCCATTTACTGTAGTCTAGTTAGCTTCAAAATAAGGTCTTTATAGATCGCATGATACGTGAGTATATACGGTAAGATTTATTCTAATAATTTCCTTCCTCGCCTAATGAACTCTTTTAAGGTTTCCTGCTTCCTTACCACTTAGATTCTTCGAAATATTTAATTCAGCGTCATTCACCACCTTCAACTGGTTTGGTTTGTTTTATGGTATTTCAATCTATTGCGTCATTTAATGCAAAAAATTAATTTTCTTTGGAACATCAGTAATATTTTGAGATAAAATATGTATAGCTGGAATTTTTTTGTTAGAGAAATGTATTGCTGATAATTATTATTACTATGAAAATGTATTGCTAGTATTCTTACAATATTTTTTTTATACTTTTAGTGTGTTTTGACCCCAGTTTTGGGGTTAAATATTTGCCCATAGCTCGGACCCAAACAAGTGTTGGACCTGGGAGCAACAGCAATTAAGTTGTGGTTCCACACTCCTGAAAACTTCCCGAGGCTTTCTTCTACTATCCATCTGGTGTTAAGTATTTATTCCCTTAGCACGGAATATAATAAATATTAAAATGTTTTATTAAAAAGGGTATACAAGTTCGATTCCTGTCAGAGGCATATTTTCTTTAATCAGAATTTCGATCTCTAACCAGTTAGACATTAATTTCACTGTTTATGAAACGAGTAGAAAATCAAACACGTACCCACTAAATATAACGTTTGTTGTAATAAGAAATGAAGTTCAGTTAAAAACTCTATTTATTGTGAAAAAAAAATGTTTGTTTCTTGTGTGAAAATAAAATTAACAGATATAGGTTTAAGTGTTCCAACGACAGATGTACATTTCTCAAGTAGGATAATTGAGTCTTATTTTACTGTGATGTTTCCTTGTAACTTAATCGTAAAAGCGTGCCTGAGCTGGAGGTAGATTTTCAGATTAAAATGAGAGTAAAGATATGATTCCTGTTTAAATACACATGGTCTTAAAAAAAAAGAAAACCTTCGATCCCTCAGACATTATATATTAATTTCACCGCTTAAATAAGATCGACTCACGACCGTTACACGTTGAAACAACACTTCTCATATGATCATCGAAGCTGAGCAATGTTGAACCTGGTTAGTACCTCGATGGGTGACTATATGGGAATATTCATTGCTTGGTAGGTTATGGGTTAGTTTCCTCTGTTCCTCTTGCATTCAATCCGTACTGTGATTATCAAACTTTCAAAACTGTCTTCCCTCATTACGTACCATGGAAATTCCAACTGTCTCTTTCTGATTCTAAGTATATAAACCCAATTTGTTTCCATTTTCTCTAAAACATCGTTGTTGCTCACATATTCGGTCCATGGTATTCTCAGGATACTTCTGTAGAGCCACATTTCTGTTGGTTCAAATCACTTCTTTATCTGAAAGGAGATTGTCCAGCATTCACAGTCAAATAGGAAAAGTGATATTAAGCAACATTTCAGTACTCTTCTCTTTGTTTCTAATGAATTTTTCCTGTTACTTAATACTTTGCTTAGCTTTTTCTATATCATTTTCTATACTAATGTGCTGTGGGTTTTCGTTGTTATATTTCCTGTCCACTTTCTAGAGTAATTTCATATCTGTACTGGCTTACATCTTGGATAGTTACCTCTTACCTACAATCAGATATTCACTTTTCTTACATTTGGTGCTTAGTCCTTTCTTCCATCTATTCTTTACTGCCTTGTTCATGGGCTTCTGGAATTTTATTCTTGTGGGTAACATGAAAATGGTTTCATCAGCATACATTATACCAATATTGTGTCTACATGCAAGGAATGCTGTCTATAACGAGAGTCGCAATGTGATGGAAAATATTACCATCAATTTATATAAAAATATTCATCGACTGCGTACAAATTTATAATTTAATAATGGCCGATTTGCTAACTTTTTCTGCACTCCTCATATATATATATATATATATATATATATATATATATATATATATATATATATATATATGTATATGTATATGTATATATAAAGAGATCAAGAAACGTACCTTCACGTAGTGTCGGTGAGAAAAACAGCGCTCAATGTCAAACAGGCATCGCTATTATAATTGTTAAAAAAGAATATGCAAAAAATGTATGGGCGAATGCCAGTTTCCTGCTTTCACAATTCCCAAGCGCTAACATATCATTACACACACACACACACACACACACACACACACACACATATATATATATATATATATATATATATATTAATGTGCAGTGACCGTTTTTTCGTTGGGGATGACAGACAAGGAAAATTTAATTATTTTTATTTAGTTTTTTTTTTCCAGCAATCTTACATTTTTGCATTAGGTGGGAGTCAGTGTGACAAATGTTCGTACTGTCCATTGTTTCAAGTGCTTTAGCCATTTTCAAAAGGGTTTGTTTTAGGTCTTACTAGTTGGTTAGTTGATTGGTTGATTTTGTTTAGCAGCATGTCAACCTCTCTGGATTACTTAATACCGAAAGCTACAATTTTTCTACATCATTTTATGCTTTCTACTTTCAGATATTTTTGCACATGATTTTATACTTTGAAGGTAAAGTTCTGTTGTCTTAGATATACAGTTTGTAGATCATAAAATGTATTGTTGGTAATTTTACTATAAAAATGTATTTTTATATTTTTTAGTTTTGCATTGATTTTAATTTTCCATAAAAAATTGTTACTTTATTCTAAAAACGTACTATTGATTTTTTTTGGGCTGGGTCCCCTATTAGCCCATGAGTGGGACCATAACAGGTGCTACCACTCTGGGTTTAGGTGGACCTGGGAACAAAAGCAATTAAGAAGTGGTTCCACGCTCCCCAAAATCTCTAACCTCCCGATCAAAAAGGCCTTGCTTCTGGATGTTGTTTATCGTCATACCCAGGACAGTTAGGTTTTGTTAATTTCTCTTCATGCTTGACTGTTTGAGATGGATTTTAATTGAGATAGATTTTATATTTTTATTATATTGTTTTGAATACTAGAAGGAGCGTTTATTCCTAGCTTCGGGTTTTGAATGCAACTGGAATTCGAGTAAGTGTCTTTGTATCTTTTTAAACAACTTTCAACACACCATTCCCACTGTTGAATAAGGTGAAGTTCATAGGAGGAGCGAGGTGTTTTATATACAGGTCCCAGGTACGCAGCGAGATGTTTCCTGTAATGTGATTTATATAGACCTTTAGTGTTTTCGACCATAATTGTAGGTAGGACTTGATCAGATAATTGACGTGTGAGGCGTATACTACTGCGATTAAGCTTTTTTTATATTGTATTCGTACAAATATTTTCTTTTCTGGACATAAGTATGTCAAAATTATCCATATATTTTATCGATCCTAGCGCTTTCGGTTAATCTATTAGTCATTACCCAGGATGTATTTTTTTTTACTCATTCTAAATTCAGGAAAAAAACAAGTGTATGAATGCAATGCAAAATAAATATAAAGTTTGATAGCAGTGTCTTATTCGTTTTCAATGAATCTTGTATAAAACAGGGATTGCTGCCTGTAGGAAAAGTATGTTGTGAGGTAAGTGAGATGTAACGTTTGTTTTTTTTTATATACATTTTAGTATGCAGTCCCTTATGTTATAATTGTTTTTATTTATTTATTGTTGTTTTTGTTTTATGAGTATTGCTTCAAGGATGTAGAATCTGTTATTACTATTCGATTTTGCTAGTATTTTGGTATTGTTTCAGAAAAAACTGCCTAACGTTACTGTGATCCTTACGCTGCTTATAAACGTGTTACCTGAGGGCACTCTTGATCGATATCTGACTGGTGAATCTTCATGCAAGTGTGCCTGTTGTATATACAATATAAGATATTTTGTGTTTAAATTCTTCGATTAGGCAAATATATTCATTGTTGGAAGTTGCTAGTTTAAATTTTGTGGTAATGTATTTGTTTTATCGACTGGCTTTTTATATAACTATGATGAATTTTTTCATCAATGATTCGTCTATTTTTAATTTTGATGCATTTGATTTATTAATATATATATATATATATATATATATATATATATATATATATATATATATATATATATATATAGCCTTATTGTCAATATTATGTTTATGACTGGTTTTTAATATTAAAATTGCTTGTCGACTACATAATAACTGTATCCATTATTGGCAAGTGTTTTTATTCTCTATCTACCCTGATGATGAATTAAGAAAGCTTGTACCATATCTCTTCTACTTCTGAAATGAACTTCGGACAATTTTGGGAATATTTTTGGCGGGAAACATTTAGAATTTCAGACGAGAAATAATAAGAAAGCAATGTCCGCTTTTTAAAGTTGGCTTTATTGAAGTGATGCTACAAATTTCTTAGTCGGTTTCAACAATTTCGTAATCAACACTGAAATTTGTTATTTGTTATTTAACGTTTGCTTAAACTATTTTCAACATTCCCCCTGTATGGTGTAAAGCAAATATCAGTAAATTACCTGACTTCCTGCGACCATAAATTAATGCATGAATAGGCCTATTATATATACTATGATTTATCATTGCGATCGAGGCTTCGAGATGGTGTTACAGGCATGTCACAGATTGCCCTGGTTTGTAAGACTAGTGCAAGCGAGATAAAATTTTCTTTTACTGTTTACGAAATATTTGGAGACACGAAGGCCTGAAAAAAAAATATATATTTCTTCTTGCTGTGTCCAATAATGCAGCAGACGAACTCCCTTTTTAGGAAATCACTTCTGTTGAATTGTTTGATGGCCACCTTAGTTGATTGATTAATCTGTATGTTTGACGGTATATCAACACGTTATGAGTCAGTGAATGCCGAAATTTAATTTTGTAGGGAGATTTGGAGAAATTATATATATATATATATATATATATATATATATATATATGATTATAATTATAATGTATGTTTTATATATTCATATACATATACATACACACACACACACAGACACATATATATATATATACACACATACATACATACATATACGCATACACATATGTATAGATATACATACATAAATACACACACACATATACATATACATACATATACACAATACACTCCAACATATATATACATTTACACACATATATACATACGGACGTACACATACGTGCACATAAACATATATACATAAAACCCTACATCTCCATACAATTACATACACCCATCTAAACAAATAAACAATGTATCCCTATATCTATCCGTCTAACTATACATACATACATACATATATACATACATATACACTCATATACAGATATATATGAATATATACATACCAAAACATACACACACACATATAAACATATCTACATACACATCTACCTACATATACATACATCCATATACGCATACATATATATATATATACACATATATACATACATATATACGCATACATATACATATATATATATATATATATATATATATATATTATAAATTAATTGATTTAAAATATGTTTTTTCGCTACACAGTTTCCAACCATGTTTCCAAAATAGAAGCTAAAAACCCCACGGGGTTTTTTAGCTTCTATTTTGAAACATGGTTGAAATTGTGTAGCGAAAAACATATTTTAAATCAATTAATTTATAATATTAATGCTCTGTAAATTTACATTGAGCACTATTTTGTAAAAATAAAAATATCTATAAGAACTTTGGATTTTTATATCTTTGTTTCTTTCTTTTTTTATTTATATACATATATATATATATATATATATATATATATATATATATATATATATATATATATACATACATATATATATATACACTCCTACGTATATACATATATACACACATACACACACAAGTACGCACATATACATATATGACTATCTATGTTTATCTATTTATATTTATCTATATATATCATTGTGTATGTTTATGTGATGCGCTATGTATTTAATTATTTTTTTTGAGACAATTTTTTTTAAATTTAACTTTTTTAGATTTTACATTTTGATTTATATGTATATGTGCGTACCTGTGAGTGTATATGTGTATATATATAGGAGTGTATATATGTATATGTATGCGTATATATGTATACATATATGTGCGTATATGGATGTATATGTAGGTAGATTTTATGTAGCTGTGTTTATATGTGTGTGTTTTGGTATGTATGTATTCATATATATATATGTATATGGGTGTATATGTATGTATGTATAGTTAGACGGATAGATATAGGGATACATTGTTTATTTGTTTAGATGGGTGTATGTAATTGTATGGAGATGTAGGGTTTTATGTATATATGTTTATGTGCACGTATGTGTATGTCCGTATGTATATATGTTTGTGTAAATGTATATATATGTTGGAGTGGATGTATGGATGTATGTGTATGTATGTATGTAAGCGTGTGTGTTTATTTATGTATGTATATGTATACATATATGTATGTGTGTGTGCATGTATATATGTAAATATACATGTGTATATATATATATATATATATATATATATATATATATATATATATATACATACATAATTGATACATCAAAAAATACAGATATATATATATATATATATATATATATATATATATATATATAATAATAATAATAAATGATACATCAAAATACAGACATAATGAACACGCAAACACCCCTTGTCTGGTTGAATTGGATTTCTCTGTATCCTTGGAAATGTGAATTATGATTTTTGCTGTGTCTTTAAAACCCAGTAATTATAAAAGTTACACCAAAATTCGCTTGAGGATGAAATGGAACTAATGTCTTTAATTTAATTACAAAATTACATTCGGGGCTTTTAGCTTCCATTTTTGAAACATGGTTAGAACTGTGTAGCGAAAAAAAACTATTTTAAATCAATTAATTTATAATATATATATATATATATATATATATGTGTGTGTGTGTGTGTGTGTACATGGTTATATGTGTGTGTATATGTACACACGTATATGTATGTATGTACGTGTATATGTCATTGTGCATGTGCGTATAAGCATGCGTTTTTGAATATAGAAATATAGGTCCCTGCTAGATTAGATAATCGTTATATTTATTTTTTATATGTTTATATTTGATTTTAACCTTTAGTCGATATTAATTTTGTCAAATTTTCTTAATTACACAGCGGCCATTTCAGTAAATGCCCTTCAGTTTTAGTTTTCCCCACCACATCTCTCTCCCTCACCCCTTTTTCTTTTCTTTTCGTCTTCCTCTCTCTTCTTCTGATCTTTAAGATTAGATCGTGTATTGTGTGTGTATGTCACCACAAAATGTATCCTTTCCGGTTACAACTATAATGTATTAGACATCCGACAACATTCATATTTCTCTCACTTAAACCGTCTTTGACTCCCTTCTCTAAAACTCCTCTCTGTTAAGTTTTAATCTCCCACCTTCTCTCGTCTGTTACCCCTCTCTTTAACTCTAACATTCGTCCTACACTCTCATACTTACATTCTCTCTAAATTTTATTTTTTATTTCCGGTGTTGTTTTTTTCTGTTTTCTTTTTGAATTTGTAGGTCTGATGAATTGTATTGTATTTACGATTCCAAAGGAATAAATTATGACAATGGAATATTAGTGTTTAAGCCTTTTTATTATATCCTTACTCTGTCCTGGACATTGAGTTCTACATGGATTCTATCCTCTTGGATTTTTTTTATACAAAATATATATGTATGTGTATATGTATATTATACAAAATACATATGTATGTGTATATGTATATATTTATATATTTTGCATATGTATGTGTATATTTACCAGTAATATTATCTATCTATCTATCTATCTATCTATCTATCTATCTCTCTCTCTCTCTCTCTCTCTCTATATATATATATATATATATATATATAATGTTTTAACAATTGAATAAATGGTAGAAGATACTCCGCCTTTGTGTACACAAGTTTGTGTTGACATAATTACTACAGGCGGTGATGTATGTTTTATGTTTTAGTTTTATTGAAGTTATATTTTTGGAATACCGTTTGATTTAAGAAATTGTAGAATATTATATGGATTAATTTCAAGAAAGAGTTATTTTATGTTCGTTGTCTGGTTTGTTGATTTTGTTTAGTGGCATACCAACTTCTATTGTTTTATGTCGAGATCTAAATATTTTGAACACAATTGTATGCCCTTAACTACAGATAAATTCTATTGTTAGTCTTTTTACCATAACTATGAATATTTATACTTTCCTAGTATTTTAAGTTTTGTTTGCTTGTTTTGTTTGCTTTTGTTTGCCTGTTCAGCAATTAAGAGGTAGTTCTACATTCCTGAAAACTCCAATCTTCTGATCAGAAGCCCTGTTGCTGAACTGATTTAAAGCAAAACATGGCAACCAAATTGCGTCTTATGCCATTAGAGATTTGAAACTTGAATATATATCATAAACTTAGGCCTGGCTTTGAAAATTAATGGTTGTTATATGATTTTGGCTTAAATATATATACTTCTCAAAGTGTGAAATTAGGAGAATACGGACTTACCAAAAATTATAGATTGGGTCTCAGCTAATCAGTTCATTAGAATCAGTACGGAGGATATTTTTCCATTGGTTGATAACATTAGATTTAGCAGTTGAGTTTTGTGTCGCATAAGATTTGATTGCTTGGCTCAGCGTGACTAGCCATGAAAGCTGCTGGAAATAACTTAATATCCAATAATGTAAAAAAACATGTTTATTTATTTTTTGTTCAAATTAAACAGGATATATTCTTCGTTAAAAGAAAAATGCAAATTTCTTGATCATATTTAAAAATTAATCGGAAGTAAGTGTACTTTTATTGTAACGATCAAGATTTTACTTTTATATATTTTGCGTAAAATCGCTAAACTAAGTTACTCCGGCTTTTTTTTATTAATAGATATATTACTGCTTATTTATTGATTATTTCAATCGATTAAGGTCCACTGTTCATTTTTAGTAGGACGGGTATCAATAGGTTATAGATACAAACCTATAATTAATACTGGATATTTATAAACTCATAAATAATGCCCTTTTTTCAGAAATCTATGTATTATAACGTCTAATTATAATTATTACCGTTAATACTGGATATCACTTGTAGAAACCTATATATTATTCCAGCTAATTATAAATATTACCGTTAATGCTTGATATCACTAATAGAAACCTATACATTATACCGTCTAATTGTAATTATTACCGTTAATACTGGTTATCACTTGTAGAAACCTATACATTATACAGTCTAATTATAATTATTAACGTTAATACTGGATATCACTTGTAGAAACCTATACATTATACCGTCTAATTATAATTATTACCGTTAATACTGGATATCACTTGTAGAAACCTATACATTATACCGTCTAATTAAAATTATTACCGTTAATACTGGATATCACTTGTAGAAACCTATACATTATACCGGCTAATTATAATTATTGCCGTTAATAATGGATATCACTTGTAGAAACCTATACATTATACCGTCTAATTATAATTATTACCGTTAATACTGGATATCACTTGTAGAAACCTATACATTATACCGGCTAATTATAATTAATTCCAGTTAATATTGGACATTTTTTTTACAAACCTATAATCAATACGGGATTTTTTTTAGTAAATTTTATTTAATACTGGATAATTATAATTAATAAGCGATAACAGCGGAGGCTTATAATTAACTAATTTACACTATTTACATTGTTTGGACTATTCATTCATTCATTGTTTAAACTGCCAGTACTGTTCCAGTTTAAATTCCATTCATTGAGTAAACTACCAGTACTGCTTCCTGTTAAAATTTCATTTATTGACCAAGCTGACAGTACTGCTTCCGGTTGAAATTTCATTCATTGACCAAGCTACAAGTACTGCTTCCGGTTGAAATTTCATTCATTGACCATGCTACGAGTACTGCTTCCGGTTGAAATTTCATTCAGTGACCAAGCTGCCAGTACTGCTTCCTGTTGAAATTTCATTCATTGACCATGCTACCAGTACTGCTTCCGGTTGAAATCTCTTTCATTGACCAAGCTGCCATTACTGCTTCCTGTTGAAATTTCATTCATTGACCAAGCTGACAGTACTGCTTCCGGTTGAAATTGCATTCATTGACCAAGCTACGATACTGCTTCCGGTTGAAATTTCATTCATTGACCATGCTACCAGTACTGCTTCCTGTTGAAATTTATAAAAATCGTTCTCTTAAAACAACTATTCTGGAAAATAGTTTTTTGTAGTCCTGTGTCTCTTGTCGCTCTTTTCAGTATTAACTGGGGGAATTTCTTTCCCCATCTTATATTTGGAATCGTGTAGAATGTTAATATATTTATTATGCCATTATTTCCCATTACATACGCTGTCCATTTTTATTGTTGTTTCTGTTGGTAATCGTCAAGTTATGTAGTTTCTGTTATTTGGTACAAATTCTTGTTGCGATTCTGTAGCTCAAGTCCACAATGTTCAAAGAAGGATAGTCTTTCCCAAGACACTCAGGTTTCATTCACTCAAAGCCATTTTGAAGCATTGATCTTAGAAAGCTCTTGTATACAGCTGACTATTTAAATACATATAGGATATAAATATAAACAGGTTTATTTAGAAACGTGTAGCCGACAACTATATATATTATATTAAATATCTATTTAATTAGGAATAGGCTTTGTTAATATAACAAAAATAAATTACATATTCTTTAAAGGAATGCATACGTCAGAAAATATTCACTAAAATTATTTGCATTATTGTTTGAAGTCATAAGTATTTTCTTTTCGTTTTTTTTTTCCTCTCTGACGCATATATTCTTCAGGCTATTCAAAATATATGTACAAACGTTGTGCGCTCATAAGAACTCCGAAGAACAGAGCACATTCAAGTTCTTATTCCCTGCAGCGACGTCTAGTTCCTATAAATATTTCCTGTAATCTGAAAATATATTAGCAAACTTCAGTAGACAGGAAAATCAGTCTACGAGAGCGTGCTTAAAAACTATCGGTCAGAAAATATCACCCAACGCCCAAATACCACGTTTTTGCTTCGAAGAGTTTCTTAGCCGCACCAGGATGTTTTCTGCACCTCCTCGTACGTGTAGAGATAAGATTAGCAATTTCCTTAAAAGGAAACTTTAGGTATTCACAGACCGAACAGTTAACGCTACTCTAGGTTCAGATTTATAAACTCTTTCTTTTAAAACGTTTTTATAAAGTGTACTTTATTTTCTGAAGGATAAAGTTGGTAAACAAAAGCAGGAATTATCGTGTTTGATGGCATGTAAGACGCACAGATGTGTAAGACGCACAGATGTGTAAGACGAACGGGTGTATAAGACGAACGGGTGTATAAGACGAACCCCAATTTCAGCAGGGCAAATCAAGAAAAAAAATATTAGTAAAATTATAAAAAATAATAGTAACTGGTACAGCCTGTGCTATATTTATAAGGTAGAATTTTAGTAAAACAAAGCATGATTGCAATTAAACGAAAAATAAATAGAAAAAAAACACGAGCTTATAAAAGCTTTATAATATCCAAAGGTAAGAAAATAAATTAAAAATCAAGCAATTATTACAATTGAGTAAAACAGTACAGTTACCATTAAAATTTTATTTATCGTCAAATCCATAAAATTCGTCGTCTTAGTTATCAAAACTCTGATACTCGTTTTCATTACTACTATCATCACTGTTAAATAATATATCATCTAATTTCGGCCGCCTTTCGTTAATTTAAACCTGCAGATGGCATATAAGACGCAGGGGAATTTTAAAAGATATTTTTAGTAAAAAAAAGGGCGCCTTATATGCCGTCAAATACGGTATTTATGATTTAATCTAATAGAAACTTTATGGTTGAAAGTGATATATCAACTGTTACTTAATTCATTGAATCCGGAAGACAGAATTTCACATTGAAATTTATATGACGGAAAAATATCACACCCGTTTTGATATGATATGAATCCATCTCTTCTGTCCCCAGCTAAGAATTAATAGCAATATAGACTGAGCTTTCTAACCTCGGGTAGCAACCAATCTAGACTCTGAAATCAAAACCAGCCTTAGACGTAGGATATCTGTTAGACTATTTTACCCTAGATACAACGTGCCTGTTATAGTTACAGTAAATGTGGTACACCTACGAATCTAATAGATTGCTAGAATCGTAAAGTGATAGTATTAACTCCGCACATGCAAATACCACTAAAGTAGAGTTTATATTTAACTCCTATAATCATCTAGGATTTTTGTAAGTATATTTTATTTTTATTCTAGATTCAGATGAACATTGTCTTTTTTCTTACATGTGAATTTGACTACGTATCATCGGCGTAAAACCTAAAACTTAATGCCTTTTCGTTTGACCTAAATGTCTTGTCAAGCTTATCTCGTCGATGCATATAATTATACAAGTAACAGTCATGGAGATTAATGTTTTCAAGCTAATCAACATTATGTAAACTGTCTACTGCAAGAAAATAGAATTGAAGCAAAGTAAAGTACATATTTCAATTACGTGTTTAATATCATCTTGTGCTTCCTGGAAAACATAAGGGTAAAAAGAAATTGCTATGTGATGGGAAACAAATATTCATCGACGGAATAGTGAAAGAAATGAATCGGTTTTTGTTTTTACAGTGGCTTAAATTAGTTTTACACAGCTCAAGTATACGAAAGAAATATAAATGAATACAAAGAGACTTCTTTCATAAATAAATTGCTGTTTTTCTATTGTCATTTTTATCTTTTAGTAACATAAATATATTTCTGGTGGAATTAATACAATATTTTCTCGATTACCTTGACAACTTGTGACAGAAGTTGAACAAATATGATCGGATAATTAAAAATTCCGGATAATGGAATACATGAATTATAAAGCAAAAAAATCATTATCCAATAGAAAGTTAACATTTACCGTATAAATTCGCGTATCCTGCGACTTTTGAAAACCTAATTTTGAAGCTAATTTTAAGGAGGTCGCATCATTCATGAGATATAAAATTAGTGTATGTACTACTGGCCATGGCTACGTTGACCAAACTATATATCCATTTACTGTAGTCAGATTAGCTTCAAAATTATCTCTTCAAAGGTCACATGATACACGAGTATATACGGTATATCATCAAATAACATCAAACGCTTTGTTAAAGTTTTTACACAGTTTATTTTTATTAAAAAATGCGGCAAACTTTCTTCATTTCTGGTTGGCTTAGCGAAACTATTTGTAATGGCTGATTCTAGCTGAAGTCGCCACCAACTTACACATTTTTAAAGCATAAGGTGGTGCAATGGATAACGGCTCGGATCGAAGAATCGCAGATCCGAGTTCGAATTCCAGTCGAATCCATTTCATTCACAGGTGCTAATACCCTTGGGAAATGTATGAATCCTCTTCTTCGCCTCCCCGCCCCAACTACGGGTAAATACCGGGTTCTATAGCCTTGGATGGCAACTGGTCTACTGTAGAAAGAAATGGTAAACTAATGCGGGAAAAATCTGCCTCGTCAGTCATGTATCGAAAATTACATGATCGCCTAAGCGTGTATCACGCATGGCACATGAAAGTTAAAAAGAACTGGCAAAATGTTTTCGAATTCTGGCTGAGATATGTGTCACATCCTAATAAAACTGAACTCTATTTGCTTTCTGTAATAGATATTTCTTTGATAAAACGCAATATTATATAGGGAGAAAATACTTAGGAAGATAATTGTTGTATCGTTAAAGAGGTTACTGACTGACTGAATCATAACTTCCGTGATTGAGATTGTCATCGGCGTTCAACCTCAATAATATCGTTATCGTTCCCTCGACTTTACAACATTTTCCCGTTCGGTATTAATCCAACAATAGCATAGTCACTTAGGTGTTCATACACAGAGTCGTCTGCATTGACCAAGTCGTCTATTTCGGTTTTATTTACATCTATGTTTAACGGTGCAAATTGCTCAATCGTATAGCTAAAGGCTTGTCTAAGATAAATATTCGAATCGGTTCAGTTCGGATGTTTGAAAAATGTTCGGGCGATTTCTATTTTTTCTTCGTTTCACGTCTGCATCAACGAAGTCCGGCAAATGAATGTACGGATAAGCGAGTTATGGATAACCGAGGTACGGATAATCGAGGAAGTACTGTACTTGGAATTGTGTTTGGTGCTATTAGTTTCGCACTTATTACCAGTGACAATGAGCGGTCAAGCAAGAAAGTTCTGTTTTAGAATATCTCTTTCGTATATATATATATATATATATATATATATATATATATATATATATATATATATCCGTGCAACATTATTTTTATGCTGGTGAGATGGAAAAGTACTAGAAAGAGGAAAAAAACAAACAATTATGTCCTGATCTCAATTAGAAGAGGTACTGAGTAAAATTTCACGGGAAAATTCGCTCAGGGGGAGGTGTTGCAATGGAATGTCCCACATTCCCTATCGCCTATGTAGACTGACGATATCAGTAGATATATATATAGCGAGCACAAGATATACCCGGGTGCTTGCTTCGGCAGTTAGTTGGAGATTCATCTCCAGCTATGCTAGTCGAACTCTCTGCTTTCGGGCAGAGAGGAGCCCAGACGAGGCTATGCCGAAGGGCAGAATCTCGTCTGGGAAGGTACACAGCTACCTGACCCCGTTTTATACGGACTCGGTTTTGACCCACATTAAAAAACGGCCTTGTGCTATACCCTGCCGTGCGGGGAGAAGTTAAATAACCTTGCTCCGGGAATTAGTCTAGAATTGGATATTCGTCTCCAGCTGTGCTGGTCAAACTCTCTGCCTTCGAGCAGAGAGGATCCTTAGACGAGGCTATGTCGATGGGCTGGTCTCGTCTCGGGAAACAGCTACCCAGCCACGTTTTATACGGGTTTTTTAGCCGACTCTACGGGCTCATATACTCCACATTAAATTCGGCCACATCTAACGGCGTGAAGCGGTTGGTAGACAACCTTGCTTCGGTAATTACTAGCCTGCCACCCGATTCCCTGTCTTTCAGAAGTGTATTCTCTTTTACAATAAACCACTCTTCTTTCATCTACACGTATGTTGCTGTTCATTCACTCGAGTACAACCTTTGTCTGTTTGTAACCTCTTTAACGACACAATAATTATCTTCCTAAGCATTTTCTCCCTGTATAATATTTAGTTTTATCAAGGAAATAAATATCTATTACAGAAAGCAAATAAAGTTCAGTCTTATTAGGATGTGGCACATATCTCAGTCACAATTCGAAAACAATTTGTCGGTTCTTTTTTTTTTAACTGATAATAGCTAATTCTTGCTTCCATACATATTTAGAAGACCCCGTTATCCGTAGGGTATATATTACAAGACGCCAAGACAGTTTGGAAACCTCGAATAGCACCGAAACCTGTGCCGTAATTATTAGTGTCTAGCATTCTTTAGTCTAACCAGTCCTGACCTTCGTAGCTAAGAGCCACTATGCCATATACACTGGGACGAATTATACTCATTCTCTTCATATTTCATTAGTAAGAAAAAAGTTCACCTTTGTCAGCTTCTTTCCAAGAACTGCTTCTTTATGAAACATACTCCCGAGAGGATATTTTCCCGATCACTACAACAAGAGTTCTTAACCTCTTCAAGTCTAGTGTTAACCGTTATCTCTCGTCTAAACCTCATAAACTGTACTTCTTACCTCTTCTTAAGTTCATGCAACATCATTCATTAACCCCTAACTTGAGTGTCTCACGAGCCTAGTATTTGACAGAAATTAGTAAAAAGAAATATTTAGTAAGGAAATTTTGGAAAAATATCTGTTATAAAACGGATTGACTTTTAAAATTTAACCTAAATTTCACATTTAATTTTCCAACCTAAATTTCACATTTAATTTTCCAACCTAAATTTCACATTTAATTTTCCAACCTAAATTTCACATTTAATTTTCTAACCTAAATTTCACATTTAATTTTCCAACCTAAATTTCACATTTAATTTTCTAACCTAAATTTCACATTTAATTTTCCAACCTAAATTTCACATTTAATTTTCTAACCTAAATTTCACATTTTGTCCAACGTTTAATCGTATCGAAGAAAAATAATATTGTGTATATTTTACATGCTGTTTTGAAACATTAAATGCATACAGACGGTAGAGAAAATGCACGGATATGGTTATATTAGAAGGCAACGAGTAACATACGACGAAAATAAGCTCACAATTGGAGAAGAAAAATTATAAAACAAACATACTTCATTTCGAACGTTCTCAACGAAAGCGAAGGTAATATCATTTTCTAGAAAGAAGTTAAAAATGACTCCGTGAAACAAGACGACATTGCAGATGACGAAGATATATATGACAGCAGCGATGCTGACTGAATTCTGGTTAATAACTATAGGAATATTTAAAAAATGGAGTGTTTGGTTTATGATTTAATGTCTTTGTTATACAATAGTTAAAACCGTAGATAAAACTTAATTTCAGTCATATCCTATCGAATATAACGACGCATGTATTTGGAAAAATTTAATTAGCTATGTAAATATAGGCAAACGAATAATTACAGCACGAATTACTTTTTTCTTTATAGATATAGCGATTAAACATTTAATTTAGAAATTCGACCCAATAAAATATTAACAAAATACCTGATAATAAAATAGAACAATGATTATAATATACGGCAATAAACGTAATATAAACGATGGAAAACGTAGATTTTGGCAAAATCAGCAGACAAATCTTTCTATATATAATCAAGTCCTTTTAACTTCTCCAAAACAAAACTGCTGAATTTAATCATCTGTCATTCTTATCACCTGTCAGTATGGTTGATGCCAATCTTGAGGAATGCAACTCATTGCGCCTTCGCGATCTCAAGTCTTCTAGTGATATGATGTGGAGAGATTATATTGAATCAATTGCTGGTTTTATTGCTAGGAAAGTTGATTAACTGCTTCGCGCTAGATGACTTTTTTCCCACAGAATCCATCTTTCAGATTCATAAGCCTACTATTTTTCTGTGCGTTGCTACCATATTAGGTCTGGTGCTCCAGCTATAAATATTAAAGATTCTTGACAATATTCAAAGTTATCGTTCCTGACCTGGCATTTGGGCTTTTTTTGACCGCCTTAATTTAACTCCCCAGTGCCTTTTCATGGTAATTGTTCTGGTGAGCTTGGCTCTTTTGTAACTTGACTTGATAAATTTAAGCACAGTACTCGATTGGAAACTAAGCCTACTTATTTTACTGTTGAAATAGCTAGATATTAACGTAAATTCTATTCTAATAGTTTAATCTCTCAAGCTCGTAGAACTCTTGGATGGCTTATTGGTTTCTTGTCAGTTACGATCTTTAGAAATTTAAATGTAATGTTAATCTTTCTGCCTTTTTTAAAAATCGTGTTTCTCATTATCCTTTCTACGTAATAACGCTTTTTTATTTTTTCTCGCTTCCATTAACCTCTTGCGTATTAGTGGTTTTATCGCCTTGCTTGAGGTGAAATTTAAGAACAGAGTACTGTAAACTAAGAATGTAAACAATGAAAAGAATGCTTGATGGTTATGAAATGTCTAATCTACTCGGTTACATTGTTTACATTCTACAATTCACTCTCGTGTAGTCATGTGTGACGTCATGAGATGCGGTGCGATTTTCGCTTCTAGCGTCTTATATGCGCGTGTTTATCGTTGCTTAGTGATCAACTATGTAAACAATGACAGACTATCATCACTGTCGTGTCCGTATATTGTTTAATATGTTTGTGATTTACATCTTTGATAATGGCTTAAGTAAGCCGAAAGCTTAGATTATATTAAAAAAATATGGATCAATATTGTGAATTTCTTAATGATAATGTTATCAAACTTATCAGATGTTACGAACAAATTTTACATAAAATAAATAGACAACACTTGTCTATATTATTTAATGAAACGTGTATATATATATATATATATATATATATATATATATATATATATATATATATATATATATATATATATATATACCACGCGTAACATCAAAATTGTCATAATCGTATACAAGCAAAATTGTCAAATTGTTAGATTAAGCTTTGGACCGTTGTATCTTAGAAATGATTAAAGATATCTTACTGAAATTCCCTGAGGTTTTTATAACATTATTGGAATCTACTTTGAGCAATAAGAATCTATAATTACTCTGCAAGCCTAACCCAAGAATCCTGATGAATTCGATCATAAACAAAAATGACATGATCACTAATTACTCATAACTAAGGGTCGAAGCTCATGAATATTAAAATATTATTCATATATATATATATATATATATATATATATATATATATATATATATATATATATATTTAAGATCATTTTCCACCTTATTCAATATTATCTTCACCCTAAACTTCTAACTTTCTGTCCTGGTGTAAAAATGTCCCTCACAGGTTTCAAGTACGATTTCATTTTCAAGTCTTTTTTTCACTGCTTTAAGACTGTCACAGCTTAAATTCAACACTTAGAGGCGACAGTCTGTTTCATGCTATATGCAATCGTCAGGCCACGGATCTAGCATGAAACAGACTGTCGCCTCTAAGTGTTGACTTCTATGTTCACTTTTATATTTACACACGCTCTATCTCTGATATTGAGCACTTTAACCCATAAATATAGCACATCTTAAGACTATATTTTTCATATATATATATATATATATATATATATATATATATATATATATATATATATATATATATATATATAAGTTATGGAAGATACGTTTACCAGTTTGAAACTTAATGGAAGAAGTTTGATTTTAACAATTAGCAATAAAATTCTTATTAGGAAGACATCGGTTCGATTTGAATCCAAGTAAGTTTTAATAATAGTCAGTATAATTTAATTTTGCTTGGCCTACTTCTCATCTGTTTACCAAAATTTTGCAAAACCCAACCGAATCCGGAAATTGTCTATTTAGGGAGCAATTCACCGACTTTACATTGATTCTAACCTAAGTGTCTAAATTCAGAATCTGACGGGAGGCACCTGTAGAAACGCTGAAGAGGTATCTGAGGGAAAATGACCCCCATCAATGTCATTCCCCCGGACAGATAAGTCAGAACCTGCAGTCGCTTAGGTAGTTCGCACGCGATAATTATTCGTAGAATCCAGAGAGAAAACGTTGTCTTTCTATTCCACACTTTTTAAACTGAAAGAATCTTCAACACACAAAGACTAAACCCGCTTTTACTTTTCTCTGCACCCGAATAACTTAGGAGAAAATTAGCCAAGAATGATTGTAACTTTAGCAGTCTATGGTATTAAACTGTAAGCAGCATTTTGTATATGTCTATATTTCTGAGATGAGGTATTATATACACTATTTACATTATTCGGAATATTGTCCTCATCTTTGTTTTTATCCACAAGGACACACGGCACAGTGGATAAAGGCATTGGTTAGATCCAGTGACAGGACCGAAAAAGTTGTGAGTTCAATACCTGGTTAAGGCGGTGGAGAACTTGGAGAGGGGAATTAACAGGAGATAACTGACATCCATTAGACATGGCACATGGAAATAGAACAGTCTACCCCAGTGAGTGAAATAAAGGGTTCAGTTTGACATTCCAACCACCTGAAGAAGGTCGGAGCGTACAACGGCCGAAAAGTTGTGATAAATATGGCAATAGTCCGAATAATGTAAATAAAGTAGCATTTTATTTTTACATCAGCGTTTATTCTTTCTACCTATCATCCTTTTTTTTTAACCTTTCTAGAAAGTCTCCAGTCAAGAAAACCATGGCCCGAAGAATCCTTCAACGATCCCATCTTGGCGGGTCTACAACGTTAAATTATTAGATGACTGTAGCCGAAGACGGGTGAAAATACTGAACGGATGAAAACACCCACGCCCGTAACACGCGAATGAAACCACCCACGCCTGCAACACGTTACACATCACTTGCTATCCTACTGCCAGTGAGTATAATATGTGATATTTGGCACTGTGTCCGATCGTAGGTGTATCTCTATCTATAAAAAACAGGATGTGTGTGTGTGTGTGTGTGTGTAACGAATGCACGGCCGCAATTTTAGACGGATTTGCACTAAAATTTACATGCACATGCTCCAAGTTAGCAGGAAGCCCAAGACCAACTCCCATCGATAGTGGAAATAATCGAGTTTTTCATGCTTCTACGGCAGTTTTCATGTAGTTTGCGGCCATTTTTTACTGACCAGAGGGAGAGCCACGAATAGGCAGGAAGATTCTATTGGCCAGCGTGAGAGCCAACAGCTGACTGACACGAATGTTAACTAGCATGCTAGCATGCAAAACAAATCGATAGCTGCATTCGTCACAAGTGGGAAAAATTTAAAACTGCATGGCACTTTACTCCAATTGGCTCATTTGCTTGCTTAAACTCCGCTGATTCCGCGGAACTGGGTTGGGTGTGAAAAAGTATTTGTTGTTAACATTCTTTTTTCATTCGGTTTTTCCAGTTAGGAGTCCTTTTTTTAAAGTTGATCGTTTTGTGTTCATTTTGTTTAGTTCTTTTTTTCGTAACAGATTTAATGTTTAGTATAGACCTTAGAAAAAATTCGCAGTGTGAGATAGGCAAGAAGTAAGGCATCTAGCAACATCAGCACGGCAAAGGGCACTCCTTTAAAGGCAAGGAAGGGCAAACATATTTTAAGTCAAGTGATAGCGATTGCTGTATGAGTCGTACGATTTTTGAATCAAGAACGGGCAACGCCGGGACATGCTGCTAGTATATGTAAACCTTTTCTGACAAGTCTCTCTTTTCTTTAGCTCAGTTCACAGACTGTGGTTGTCAAGAAACAGCAACTTTTATCGTTCTCAAACCGAACTAACTTTCTATGTTTAGAGCCGTAACAAAATTTACAACAGACTTTTATACATTTTGTTTCCGGGTTTTACAAGTGTGATAGCAAAATAATGCATTTTGCAGAGATAAACTTTGCTATATTTGCTAGAAAATAATACTTTTACTTTGAATTCCCACATTTCTTCGTAGTAAGCGTTAGCTGCGGGTCTCATCCGGCTGGTATTAAGCCACACATGTTCTGACAAAATGTCTGTCAGGGAAGAAAACTATTTCTTTGTGTTGCTGACCTATCTACCTGTAAAAGCGAAAAAAAAAAAAACGTTTCGAATTTTCATGATACACAAAGTCTAGATGCAGAATTCGGGGCCATAAAGATTGTTTATATAGAAAAAAAGCGTTGAGTACGGGTATCTGATACTTTCGATTTAAGGTTGTTTTGCTAACCTCTTTTTTTTTTGTACGGAATCTTATGTTTAAACAGTCCTCGGTTTGATCTATACTTTAGTAGCATCTGAAAATTAGAACTTATTTGCTACAGGGAACAACAACTCTTCGTCGACATTCTACTGCTTGATTCCTGATCCAGAATTGCACTCAAGCATTTCTTGAAATCCGGAAAGCCGCAGCAATAATGTTCTTCAGCGGCCATTTGTACGCTGTTTACGCCTCCTCTTGAAACAGGAGAACACACCAGAGATACTAATCAAATCTCTTCGGGTGAATTCAAATTCAATTTACAAAGACACTTGAACCGTTAATGAACGACGCTAATGTTTCCGTCGTTTCAACACAAACAGAATGGATTGTCTGTGTTCTGGATTTTAAGAACATTTACGGGCAGAATGCAATTTCAGGAAGTTAATCGGTACCGGGTATGCGGATGGTGTTGTAGGTATCGGCACAGGAAGTGGAGTCGGCGAACCGAGTTCAGACTCCGGGCTAGTGTGTCGCGTTCAGTTTCGCACTAACTCCCTTTCAAAAGTCATGAATCATCTCTCCTTCAGCGACGAGTTAAATAACGATATAGACTGAAGTTATTAACTTTATTGGTCACGGGCTTAAGAGAAAGAAAATCCTGAAAGAAAATCTGTGGAAAAATCTACGTGAAACTATTTCATTATCTTTCCCAAGGTCATGGCAATTTACAAATATTGAAGAGAGGGAATTTGCGGGGAGTCATTATCGCTTACACCCTGAAGAGACATGGCGTTAAATATACAAGTATAAGTTCGCATTCATATTTCATATGCACTGTTATAATGCAGAACTTACGGTTGGTAAATAATTTTCTTATCAATTATTACGGTGTTGATCTGAGTCACTAGAAATATCGGTTAGCAATAATTCCCGACAGTTGATTAGAAACAGATTAAATTTAAAATAGTTCACTATCATTTGGCGCCGTAATATATTTAGACGCGATAATTCTGTTTACAACTTGTTAGGACCACATAGTGTCAGTAATTTAAGTAAAGAAATGTGCAACAAACATTATAAAATGTCGGCCGTAGTCGGGATCATCGAGTCAATGCAACGATCCTTTCATTAGCTGCATAGTTCTTCGCCAGGGTGACATACGGTTTTCATTTCAGAGTGTTCCTTCTCCTAGACCAGTTGCCACCCAATGTTATAGGACCCAGTCAGTCATTGTACTTACTCCTAGCTGGGGGAATTGGAGTCATACGTTTTCCCAGCGGTTATTATTGCGTAAGTGAACGTAATGATCTCAACTCTACCGATTCCGCAACCCGAACCCTAATCCATTCTCTACTGTACCTCCGGATTTTTTTTCTGCTGTACATTTAAATCGTTTTGTTCATCTAAACAAAGACAAACCAAACTCTTTCCCCTTTTTGCACGATATATAAGGCATTCATTTCTTGAACGATACATCGAGACCAAATAATTGTTTACAGCAATTGTGAATTTTTACTGGGCTAGTGTAGTAAACTAGCGTTAAAAATAACCTTTCAGAGCAAAATAGCTACTAGGATTAACTAGTTATTTACTCCTCGTCGGAAGAACGAAAATGGATTCACACCTTTTCCGAGTATATTAGCACGTAAGTGTATGTAATGAACTCCACTGGTATTCGAACTCGGCTCTCCGATTCGGCAAACCAAGTCTCAATCCATTACTCTACCATACCTCCGTAAAATGTGGCAACCGCTGGACGCCATCATTATTGATATTGAATATTATTTACAATATTTTGACATACAAAAATTTATATCATACATTTGCATACGTCACATGAAGTATTGAGAGATAATGATGAAGAAACACACGTGTTATAGTTAACGAATCAAGATAAGGAATTTATTTACAATTTTACGAATTTGAAGTTGTCAGTAGATTGTTTCAAGAAAAGGAATCAAATATTTAAAGTTCGTAGTTTCGATGGATTGTCAAGAAAAAAACGTTCATATTAAATCGTCAGACACAAAGTAATGTTTCTAAATGTTTAAAAAATTGAGAAAGTTCGTTTTCCACATAAAAGTTATACGGTTGTATTCAACATGAATGAAAAGATATATTTTAAAGTACTTAGCTTTAGAGTTGAATAGATTTCTCGAACGATCCACCGAGGTTAAATAATTGTTTATATTAATTGAGAATTTTTACTTGGCAGGTGTACCAAAATGGCACTATAAAAGAATAATCTTTCAGAGCTAAACAGCAATGACAAACTAGTTATTTACTCGTCGGGAGAAAGAAATTTGATAGACGCCTTTTCCGAGGATATTATTTCGAAATAAACGGAAACTTTTCCAATCAGGACTTGATTTAGACCCGTTGATTTTATTCCTCGTGTCACTAGCAGGTAAGCTACCTGCAACTTATATTGAAATAAAAAGTATAAATAAATATTAGATTATTAAAAGACCAGACACAAAAACAGATGTCTTTAACTATTTTTAATTAGCTTCATCAGAAATTTTTGGTAGTATGAAGCTAAATAATTTAGTCCGTGAAATAAAGAAATTCCAAATCAGAAACATTGATGTAGGATTGCAATTCCAATGACATTTCGCTTGCATCCATCATAAAACCATCGTATTGCTCAGGAGTTATGGGGGAGAGGGTTACTGGATAACGGCTAGGAATGAGACATCAAATCAAGTCCAAATTGAAGTAGGATTAGTTACATTCAAATAACCTTGAGAAAGGTATGAATCCATCTTTTCTCATCCTTGCTGTTGGTTGAAAAGCAGGGCAGATTGAGTCCTATAGCCTTGGGTGGCAACACGGTTACCGCAGATAGAAACGGCAACCTACTGTGACAAAATCTGAATGGTTAGTTCTATAGCCTCGCATGATAAACAGTCTACTGCAGATACAAACAGCAAGCAAATGCCCTTAGAAAATGTATAAATCTATCACTTCTAACGCAAGCTATTGGTTGAAAAGCAAGACAGATTGTGTCCTATAGTCTTGGGTTTCAACCAGTTTACCGCACTTAGAAATGGCATCCTACGGCGGTAAAATCTGACTAGTCAGTCATATACACCTTGTGTGGCAACCAGTCTACCGCAGATACAAACAGCGAGTAAATACTCTTGGGAAATGCATGAATCTTTCGGAATCCTTCTACTCGGTTTTTCGTTGAATGTTAAAGTTTGGAGTGTCGGGATTCGATATAATACTAGAATATCGTTACAGGGTCGCTCGTTATTTGGCCATCTACAATAATTACACGATTTTCATTGAAGGAATAAAATTCAGTAGAAAAGACAACGTAGTTTCAACAAATAAACATTAATTTAATATAACGATAAGAATACAAGCAGTTGATGATAAATTGGAAAGTTATGTCTTTTTGTTTGGGTTAATAAAGTTCTGAAATAAAATATAATCTGCCTTTGTGTACGTATGTGGGAAACAATAAAATGTTGTTATATGTGTATTTTTATGAAAAAGTCAACACGTGTGTGCGTGATTCATAGTAAAGCGGATACAACAGATAGAAATTTTTTCTTACTGTTGGCGTTGTTGCCATAGTCTGAAGTTTGTCAACGTTGTTGCTTTTAGCATGAGGTCGTGAAGATCATAAGCGAGAGTTGCGTGGAGTTTGGTGACAGTTGTGTGTATCCCTGTTTGGGAACAGATTTCGTATGTTTTTATACACTTTTTCGTAACAAAATCGACTCTAGAATTAAAATATTTATTTATTCCTAATTGACCCTAAAAGGGAACGCGGTATGTCTCCTACTACGTCCGCACGATATTTGGTCGGAATTTACCTAAATATAATGATGACTAATGCAACAAACATTCTGATTTGTATTCTATGATTTTATTGGTGTGTTTTAAGATGTAAGTGTGATTGATTTATAAATATTGTATTTGATATTTTGGTGGACACCACAAATCCATCTTTTGCACCGCCACTGTTATTGGTGGAAAAGCGGGACAGATTCGGTTTTATAGCAGTTGGTAACAACCAGTCCACCCCATATACAAACAGCAAGTAGATACACCTGGGAAATGTATGAATCCATCTATCCTGCTTCACCCCGGCTATGGGCTGAAAAGTAGGACAGATTAGGTCATATAGCCTGGGGTGGCAACCAGTTTACCGCAGAGAGAAACGGCAATCTACTGCGGGAAAATCTTACGCGTCAGTCATATAGCCTTGCGTGGTAACCAGTCTACCACAGATACAAACTTGCAAGTAAATACCCTTGGTAAATGTATGAAACCATCTCTCCTCCTCCACCCCGGCTATGAGTTGAAATGCTGGGTAGATCGGGTCCAATAGCCTTGGGTGGCAACCAGTTTTCCGCAGATAGAAACGGCAATCTACTGCGGGAAAATCTTGCGAGTCAGTCCTATAAACTTGCGTGGTAACCGGTCTACCACAGATACAACTTTCAAGTAAATACTCTTGGTAAATGTAAGAAACAATCTCTCCTCCTCCACCCCGGTTATTGGCTGAAATGCAGGGTAGATCGGGTCCTATAGCCTTGCGTGGTAACCGGTCTACCACAGATAAGAACTTGCAAGTAAATACTCTTGGTAAATGTATGAAACCATCTCTCCTCCTCCACCCCGGCTATGGGTTGAAATGCAGGGTAGATCGGGTCCTATAGCCTTGTGTGGCAACCAGTTTACCGCAGACAGAAACGGCAATCTACTGCGGGAAAATCTTGCGAGTCAGTCCTATAGCTTTGCGTGGTAACAAGTTTACCACAGGTACAAACTTGCAAGTAAATACTCTTGGTAAATGTATGAAACCATCCCTCCTCCTCCACTCCGGCTATTGGTTGAAATGCAGGGTAGATCGGGTCCTATGGCCTTGGGTGGCAACCAGTTTACCGCAGATAGAAACGGCTGCCTAAGGCGGGAAAGTCTGACTTGTCAGTCATAAATGGAAGAGACGTCATCGACAAGCGTTTATCGCGTACGACACTTAACTCACTGATGTAGAAGTAGTAAATAAGAAACGTTTCAAATAGCTCTGTGTATGGATCAATTAGAACAAATTTAGTATAGGAGATAAGGAAATTGAACATAGAATATGCTTTACTAGGGATTGTTTAACCTAATACCGGAAATTACTACAAAGCCATAACAATAACCAAAATATCTCGAGTCAGATTATTCATTAAGTCATGTTCTCCTCAAGTCTTGATTTTCATATGAATGTCATGCATGACGCCATCTTTTTGAAAGATATCTAAACTAGCAGCCGTATACAACCGCTTTCTCAGATCTGTGTTTAAAAATGGCTTCTAGTAAATGAAGTATAGACAGGCGCTACAGAACCACAACGAAGTGTACCAACTAACAGAAATCACATCATTTGAGGATTTTCAAGAACGGCCACAACTAAAACAGTTAGTGCATGTAATTCAAAGAGAAAATAATGACATAATCAAGCTGTCGACATTCCACCCTACTTCAAATAAAAGGTTAGGAAGGAAACCGTCGTCAATATTGGAAAGAGCGATAACAATAACTGGAATTGAGAAACTTATTTACCTGAAAAATTGTTTAGATAGAAAGGTTTTAGAAATTTTAACTGACCAGAGAAGGTTAATGAATGGCGAATATTTCATTATAAGGGGATGGCTCGCATCTCCATTAGTTGTTCCTTTTTTTGTCGGATTTAATCTCCTTATCTAAAAGCCAAGCAGCGTATTAAGAAGCAGAAAAATTCGTTAGAAACAAAGAAAAAAGAACTAAGTTGTTACGTGAGATCTGTCCTCCGAATAGCAGCGAATAGCGGATAATCTCCTCAAAGAGGGAAAGACTTCTAGCAATAGAAATGTGGTTCTATAGAAAGATGCTGAGGATATCCTGGACCGGACCGAACCGAACGACGAGATTTTGGAGAAAATGGAAACAAAAAAGAAACTCATACTTAACATCAGGAAGAGGCCATTTTAAATGTCTGGGACACGTAATGAGGAAAGAGGGCTTGGAAAAAGTGATACTCACAGACAGACAGAGAAAAAGAGGGACAAAGGAAAGCAGCGCGTAATATACTTGCTTAGCTTGAATAAATGGATAGTAGATAATAGTTTGAGAGAAATAGTAAAAAGACAAAACTTTTTAAGAGCTATAAGTGACAGGAAGATTGGCAGGGACATGGCCGTCTGCATCTTGAAGGGACACAGCACATAAAAGATATAAAATTAAGAAAATAACAAGACCAAAAAAAAAAAAAAATCTACACGTATATTTATATTATCTAACGTTTTATTGCATTTTATGTTGAACGTTGACACAGTGGATGCGTAACTGGTCGATGATGAGTATTTTCCCCTTACAAAGCATTGAATAAAAAAACTTTATGATACAGTTATATTATCGTTTGATTTGATTAATAACAAAGTAGATGCGAGCAAAAGCAGGAGTTTTTAGCCTTTGTTCTTCAGAATATACATCATCAATACAGAATTGCACAGAGGGAAAAAAAAGACGAGCTTTTACAAAGCGTAATAATGGGTATCGCCTCTTTAATTTAAAATCGAATAGCCGAGTTCGAATTCTAGTCGCAATCATTCATTTACGCTAAAATACCATTGGAAAAGGTATAAATCCATCTTCTTTACCTCTAGCTATGTGTTAAATAAAAGACAGACTTGGTCGTATAGCCTTGGTTGGTAACAAGTCTACCAAAAAAAAAAAAAAAAAAAAATGACGGTAACCTCTTGTGGCAATTTTTTGCATAGTCTGTCCTGATACGAAAGAGCTATAGCGGTTTACCTAGCTGGTATCACCCATGGCACTGATTAAATACGTGATTATTCGGTATGGCTTTTAATCCGGACAAAATCACAAGCAAGTTATGATCACCAGACAAATTCAAATATTTACTTATAATTTACTTTTAATAATAATTTAATGTAAGTTTCTAATTTCTGTCTGAATTTTTCGGATGAGAAGTTATCGTTATTTACACTATTAAGATATGGAGTATTCTCCTCATCTTTGTTGTTGTTATCATAACCTTTCGGTCGTTGTCCCATCCGGCCTTCAGATGTATGTCGATTCGAGTAACCTACGGGGAATTTGGAACTGAAACCTTTTACCGGCGGTAGACTGTTCTCTTTTTACTGTTCCTGTCTAGATATATCTCGTCTAGACCTTACTTTTAATACTGCTTGGTTATTGCTCGCTCTGTTTCCACTGAGCCCAAGCATACACTGCTCAGCCGGACGGCACGGGAACAAAAACATTCTAATAACAAAAGATGAGGACAATGTGAACAATGTAAATAAGTTTCTAAGAATCGATGATTTTGTAGAGATATGAATTAAGAATAATTAGTCTTTCAGATATGTGTAATGACAAAAGTACGCGGATATAGAGAGCTTTATTCAACTGAGAATACAAGGTTCGCATATAGTGTACACTAAACAGAAATAGCTCTCTCAAAGAGGAGAGTAACAAAACAAGGGGAGACCACTCTTGATTATTCAAAACAATGTGTATTATTCCATTGTTATTTTGTGACTTCAGTTAGTCCGGTTGAACGTATAACTTCCAGGCTGTTCTGAGACCGAAAAATCAGTTTTATGCTCTTTAGTTTATTTGGTGTTAAATTGTATCTGTTATTTGCGGAGGTATGAAATTCGCTTGAAAAGTGATATCAATCGTGATCATTGCTGAGTAAATATATTTTAAATCATGGACTAAAATGTTTTGGGTATTTAACTCTGTTATTTACGAGCAGACAACTACACGCGATTGACCGACGACTTCATCGGGCGGCGACAGACGGATGTATGTGGGGCGCGAGTTTAATATAGGCCAGACCTGCAGAATTTATAAAAAAAAAAAAATCTGATGGACTATATTGATTGCAGAAAATTAGCCAAGGGCCGCAATAATACATTTTAAGAGTAATTTGCAGAGTCTGAGTGCGTTAGAAATAGATATATACAAAGGCGGGCCGTGATTAAATTACTATCACACGGAGAGTTAAAAGCATTAATTAGATACAAAGACAGAGAAATATTGGTTGAAAAGTGAATTTTTCGTTGGAGATCTGTCGCTGAATTCAGATGAACGCAAAAATATCAACTATTTTGAAAACACATCGCGGGCCATACTGAGTTATGCTACATCTCCCGGGTCGTATTTTCTATTGTCCTGATCTGAATAATAAAAAGAAAATTATTAGATTTAATTTTATTAAAATCTTTGAAATCACGGATGGGAAGGAAAACCGTGGTTTCGGCATTCTTCCTCCACGCTACCGTCATTTGTTCTGTGATTGGAACTCTCTAAGGAAATATCGTTAGAAACAAAGAAAAGACTATTGAACTAATATCAGTCCTCCTATTCTTTCTTTCTTTCACTCTTTCTTTCTTTGGATTTTTCTTTCTTTCTTTCTTTGTAGGTTCATTATCGACATCTGTAAATCTGGGGACATTATTCTCTCTTTTGCAATCAGTGTTTGTCCTGTATTTCCGATCGCTTAAATATTCTCTCGTCCGATCATTCGAAACTCGTACTGAATTCTTTCTGAACACGCTTTTATACAAAACCATTATCGGTGAATATTCTCGACACTGAACATTTACATGCAACGGTCCAATGTTCTATCTATCTATCTACCTATCTATCTATCTATCTATCTATCTATCTATTATCTATCTATTGCTGTTTTTGTATCTATCTATCTATCTATCTATCTATCTATCTATCTATCTATCTATCTATCTATTGCTGTTTTTTGTCTCTATCAATCTATTGCTGTTTTTTTTGTATCTATCTATCTATCTATCTATCTATCTATCTATCTATCTATCTATCTATCGCTGTTTTTTTGTATCTATCTATCTATTGCTGTTTTTTGTCTCTATCTATCTATCTATCTATCTATCTATCTATCTATCTATCTATCTATCTATCTATCTATCTATCTATCTATTGCTGTTTTTATCTATCTATCTATCTATCTATCTATCTATGGCAATCAATAATGCAATAAAATTCGTTATATATCACCATCAATAAACTTCTAACACACAGGCATAAAATGAAATTATATAGAAAGCCTTGCCTAAACACGACCTCCTTACACTAATAGTTTAGAAAACAAATTATGCAATACGGGAAAAATGTCTACACAACAGCGTTCATGTTTCTAACCTCTTTGATATATTTAGAGCAGAACTACCAAAATAGGAAATCTGGATCAAGAGAAAACAAGAGCCGAATGTCATGTCTGTTTCATCTAATCCATAATACGCGTCGATCATCAAGAGAAACTTAATATCATGAGATTACCAGCCCGAACTTTGATGCGGTTATAAATTTCGAAATACCTATGTCGTCCTGTGTAAGAATGAAAGGCAGTCTAACACAAAGTCTAAAGTTGTTGGCAACTTTTTATTTCAAAGTTTATCTATCTATCTATCTATCTATCTATCTATCTATCTATCTATCTATCTATGACTCTACATCATCTATCTATCTATGACTCTACATCATCTATCTATCTATATATCTAAGACAGTTCTTTATCTATCTATTTATCTATATATCTATCTACCTATTGCTGTTTTTTGTATCTATCTATCTATCTATCTATCTATCTATCTATTACTGTTTTTGTCTTTATCTATCTATCTATCTATCTATCTATCTATCTATCTATCTATCTATCTATGACTCTTCATCATCTATCTATCTATATATCTAAGACAGTTCTTTATCTATTTATCTATCTATGTATCTATCTATGTATCTATTGCTGTTTTTGTATCTATCTATCTATCTACTGTTTTGTCTTTATCTATCTATCTATCTATCTATCTATCTATCTATCTATCTATCTATGACTCTTCATCATCTATCTATCTATATATCTAAGACAGTTCTTTATCTATTTATCTATCTATGTATCTATCTATGTATCTATTGCTGTTTTTTTGTATCTATCTATCTATCTATCTATCTATCTATTACTGTTTTTGTCTTTATCTATCTATCTATCTATCTATCTATCTATCTATCTATCTATCTATCTATGACTCTTCATCATCTATCTATCTATATATCTAAGACAGTTCTTTATCTATTTATCTATCTAGTATCTATCTATGTATCTATTGCTGTTTTTTTGTATCTATCTATCTATCTATCTATCTATCTATCTATCTATTACTGTTTTTGTCTTTATCTATCTATCTATCTAAGACAGTTCTTTATCTATTTATCTATCTATGTATCTATCTATGTAACTATCTATTGCTGTTTTTTTGTATCTATCTATCTATCTATCTATCTATCTATCTATCTATCTATCTATCTATCTATCCTTCCGTGTGTGTGCGTTAATATTTCTTATTCAGCTTTTTTTTTATCTATTTAGACATTTGGTGTACTTCACAACACAATCTTCATGTAATATTTATTCTCTATTCCGATAAAGGAGTAAAGGAAATCGAGAATAAATGAATAAGCATCAATTTTAATAAGTCAGAATATATTGTTGTCAGCGAAAGAACATCTTAAGATGCAAACTACCCGTTGCAGAGGATAATGTCAGGCAAGTACGGAATTTTAGATTTCTAGTAAGGGTTTTAACAGGGGACGGCAAACGTGACACAAAATTCGGAAACGTATTGGAATAGCGAAAAATACCCTCTAAAAGCTAAGCAAAGTATAAAGAAACAGGAAAGTTTAGTTCGAAATAAAGGAAAGTCTGCTGAACTGTTATGTAATATCAGTCATAGTATATGTCAGGGAATGCAGGAGTATCTCCTCACAGATGAAGAAGAGACTTGAGGTCAATAGAAATGTGGTTTTACAGAAAGATGATGAGTCCAAAATGATCATCTATCTATCTATCTATCTATCTATCTATCTATCTATCTATCTATGAGTGTTCATTATCTATCTATCTATCTATCTATCTATCTATCTATCTATCTATGTAAAACTCTTTATCTATCTATCTATCTATCTATCTATCTATCTATCTATCTATCTATCTATCTATCTAAGACTGTTCAATATCTAAAACTGTTCATTATCTATCTATCTATCTATCTATCTATCTAAGACTGTTCAATATCTAAAACTGTTCATTATCTATCTATCTATCTATCTATCTATCTAAATAATGGAAAGAGTACTGCACTGTTACGTAATATAACTCTTGCTATATGTCAGTGAATGCAGGTGAGTCTCCTCGCAGATTAAGAAGAGACAAAACTGTGTTTACTCTAGTGTCGAGATGCATATGAGAGGAAGCCTTGTTTCTATTCAGCAAGTAATGGAGAAATCATTTGCTACGATTTAATTCTCGCAATAAGTCACTAGAATTGTGCATTCAGGGAGAATCGAACTCACCCTCCAGACGTGACCGTATGCGTTTGTTAAAAATTGTTCTACAGTGAGATGCGGAAACTGTGTTATTCCAGATTAAAATCCTGTTGTTATATACAATATAACTGTGATTGATAAAACTTATTCTTTGTGATTAAATCCAAGCTATTTAGTTATTTGAAACAATTACTGAAAGGATATATTTTAAGCCAAGAAGAGCAGGGAAAAACAAGCATGACATATTTAGTGAGCTTGAGGAAAAGGAAGGCTGGAAGAGAGTTTGCAAGAAATAACACTAAGTCAAAAACATGAAATTAAGGATGGACATGATCACTTACATCCTGAGGGGAGAGGGCACACAAAGAAAAGGTTGCTTCTGAGTTTGGTACGCTATATCAGACTAATTATTAATCACTCGTTGCAGTTAAATTTAAAACACTAACATACTTTCACAAAGAACTGTTGGAGCTTCTAGGTAACCATGGAAAAAGTTATTAGAATGATCCAGAAGATATATTGGCATCACACCGCCTGCATACGGATAGAAAATTAATTCAGTAAATAGAAATGGGTGTAAGACAAGGATGTGCCTTTTCGCCGGACTTATAGAGTGCAGTAATTCTGAGGCGTAGAAGTTCTACTAGGCCATAATTATTGGCGAGTACATTCTTAACAAAATAAGTTATGCAGATGACACAGTGTTGAGAGTGGAAACAGAAAAGAAATTGCAAGAAAACCTTTCAGAAGGTAGTAAAAGAAAGCCAGAAGAAAGGACTAAACATCAAAAAACGGAATGAATGTATGTTAACAAAAATAAATAAATAAATAAATAAATAAATAAAAATAACCCCAACATGCAAATTACAAATTGAAGATATCAAAATCAAACAAGTACAGCAATTTAATATCTGCGGAGGGCGGACAATGTGACACTGAAATCCGAAGGAGCATGCGGATAGCGAATGATGCCTCGTAAAAACTCAGCAAAGTATTAAGATACAGAAAAAAAATCGTTACAAAGAAAAAAATTGTTGAACTGTTATGTAAATGCTGGACAATCTCATCACAGATGAAGAAGTGACTGGAAGCATCATAAATGTGATTCTACAGAAAGATGCTGAGAATGACATGTATTGGACATGAGAAACGACGAAGTTTTAGTTAAAATGGAAATAAAAAGACAGTTATACTTAGAATCAGAAAGAGACAATTGACATTTCTAGAGCATATAATGAAGAAAGAGGGCTTGGAAAATTTAACACTCACAGGACATATTACGGACAAGATGGACAGATAAACCGCACATAGCTAACGAGTTTGCGTAAACAGTTGTCGGTACAAGGATTAGAAGATATATTCTTCATTTTTTCATCGGTGATAAGGTTATGCAGCATTCACTGTCATATAAGAGGACCGATATTACATAACAGTTCAATACTCTAGTAGGAGAGATAGCAAAAAGACATACTTTGCAAAGAATTACAACGGAGAGGAAATTGTGGAGAGCCATGATCACCAATGTCCTGAAGGTATATGCTACATAGAAGAAGAAGAATTATACTGAGCCGGATAGACAGATTTTGTTTTGTTCCTAAACATGCATCGAATTATTCCATTTCGCTGAATCTGTGAATGTGTTCACCAAAATGCCTCCATTTATTGTTGATTATTTCCGAGGCTCGCGGTACATGTTGAGATATGAAAGTACAGATCAAGATTAGAGCTTCAGATTATAGTCAAGTTCAGATTGATGATCAAAGAAGACAAATGCTTGCGATGCTTTCAAGAGTCTTATCACTATTCCTTTTCCTCTTAGGATGTAAAGAGCGAAATTAATTCTTATAAATCGAGATGAATGTCTCACTAATAACTTGCTTCACATACAAAATCACACACACTTGCTTCACATACACAATCACACACACATACATATATGTGTGTGTGTCTGTGTGCGTATGTGTGTGCGTCTGTGAGATATAATACAACGTGCGGTGGGTAAATTGACGCCGTTTCATATTTTTAATTTTGCGCATGCGCGTCGTTTGTTTTGATTTTGTTGACGGCACAGTATAGTAAAGTTAGTTGGGCACCGTCTATAAAAAAAAGAGTACCATGACGCACAAATTTCCCCCAGAATACACACACACACACACACACACACACACACACATATATATATATGACGATATATGGGTATTTATGTGCGGGTATGTTTATGCATGTGTATGTAGGTGTTTATATGTATGTATACGTGTTCATGTGTATATATATATATATATATATATATGTATATATTGTGCATGTATGTGTGTGTATGTGTATGCATTGTGTGTATGTGTTTACTTGTGTGTTTGTATGGCTGTGTATATTTGTATATGATTTTTACATGTATATACCATATATATATATATATATATATATATATATATATATATATATATAATGTAATAATTATGAAGGTGAATTAGATATAATGTATTTAAGGTTTTTATATATTACATTATTTTTTTTCACACTTTGTTATATATATGATGATGAGTGTTATTATATTGACGTAAATGATGGGGATATAGCATTTGTTTAATTTCAATGTATTTCACTAGCTGTAACTTGTACTTTTTTCACCTATAGCTACTCATTGTGCTGACACCTTTCTTCTCCTTTTTCTTTACCCCAATCCTCTTTTCAAGAATGCAAATCCCCGGGAAAATGTTCTAGGTGAAGTAATATAGATATTTACTTCCTTTTATCTTGTGATTTAATTTTAAAATAATTTTTAATAAATTGTCTGGATAAATTTAAACCATTTTGTAATTTCCGTCTGATGAGGCAGATATTAAAAATTTATCAGTTCTAAACCTAACATTATTCGTTGATGTGTTAAGTTTTTCCTTGTTGATATATATATAAGTGCAAAGATGTATGACAAAGTGTAAAAAAAATTTCGTGTGACGCGTTTCGTTCTTTAGGACGTCATCGGAGTTGTGGCAAATATGAAGTTGAATTTAGATACATTCTTTTCAATTTTAGTTGTGATAGAGTTACTGGGTAGAAGAATATATTTTTTGATTCGTCACTTAGCATCCCAATTGATGCAAAATCATATCCTCATACTTGCCTAGATAAAATCCGTCAGAGCACGAAAGGCGTCGGCTAAGAAAAAAATTCCTTTTGTCTTTGTTCATATTGTTCATTTACAGATATATCATAGTTATATCTGAAATTTCCTGCACTCACACGCATATATATATATATATATATATATATATATATATATATATATATATATATATATATCAAACTGAAATTTTGTGTTTTTTATATACAAATATATATTTATTATATATTTTATATATATATATATATATATATATATATATATATATATGTGTGTGTGTGTGTGTGTGGATACAAGGTCTATTAACAACGATTTCAGGCATTTTGACTGAATCGAGAATCTGTTGTGTGGCACTGACGTAATTTCTCTTCCAATGACAAGGAATACTTTTTTTTATTATTTTTGAAATCACTCATCTATGGAGTTATTACTTCTCTGCTCTCTTATATGGCAGTGAATGCCAGTCAATCTCCTGAAAGATGAAAAAGGGAATTGAAGCAACAGAAATATGGTTCTACAGAAGGATGCTGAGGATAAAATGTACCGCACATGTGAGCAACAATGAAGTTTTTGAGAAAATGGAAACAAAAAGGAAACATATACATAACATCAGGAAGAGACAGCTGATATCTCTTGGCAACATAATGAGGATGGAGGGCTTGGAAAATCTTGTACCCAGGACAGATACTGGGAAATGGTGTCGGCAGAAAGCATCGCAAACACACTTGATATACTTCAATAAATGGTTGGTAAAACAGTGTTCTGAAGAAATAACAAGAAGACAAAACTTACAAGGGGCAAGAAGATGTGGAGGGCTATGATCGTCTACGTACTGAAGAGACACGGCACATAAAAAAAAACAAGAATTAGATTCTAATAATAAGGGTTGTTTACAATGTGACCGTAGGTTTTCATCTTTGAGCGAACGAGATTATAATGTTTCGCTTTTAAGTTTTTAACCCCATTCAGGTGCGTTTATACCAATCCTGTTAATATATTCCTTTCCCTGTGATTTTTCTTTCGAAACTAAAATCACCGTTAAAATGTCGGGGACGTGATTAAGGAGAACGGGATTAGACAGCTGATGGCAATCACAAAAAAAAAAACTGCTTTGCAGACTCTTCTGAGAAGTTGAAAGGATAATTTCCTAAACAGAGTATTTGAGAAGTGACGAAGTAGGCTATTTTTAGGTTAATAAATGATTGGTCACCTCCCGCACGCATCCCATATTAGTTAAATTCTATTTAAAATAAAAGTCGTATGGTTTCGATCTATCTTTGCTGAGATAAGCGCAACAGTTTTTATAACTACTGAGTTAAGCTTTGTAAATACCTGATTAAAAAAAAACAAACCTTGATTTTTTTTGCTTTGACTCTGTATCAAAACAGGTATGAAATATATTGATCTTATAAGAAGGCCATAATCATTTAAGACGCAAAAACCTAAGCAATGTGATCGATTACTACGGATAAGATGGAGAATTTTGTATTACGTTTTTTTATTCCATTAGCATTTTTTAACGAATTTCTCAATATAGGCTTGCACAGATCTATATATAAATGTGTGCGTAGACGTTTTAAAATGATTTTCGATAGAGCTAAATCTGGAAAAGGTTAATACAATTTCATATATATATATATATATATATATATATATATATATATATATATATATATATATATATATATATATATACGTGTAAATATATTTATACAAATCTGTGAAGATAATGAGACAAAATGGAAAATTAATAAACGGCGCGTTTCGCCGAGGGTATGTAGGGTAATCTGTTGGGATCACTGAGGACAAGTGGTGACCATAAAACAAATAAAATTAGATTACCTTATCACAATGTCAAAACTCAAGACTGTTTCTGTCCGCTTATTTCTATTAATAAAATATATATATATATATATATATATATATATATATATATATATATATATATATATGCATGCTTTTATTCATCTTAGAAATAAGATATATATATATATATATATATATATATATAATATATATATATATATATTATAAATTAATTGATTTAAAATATACCATGTTTAAAAATGTTTCAAAAATGAAGGTCAGAATTTAATTTTGCAATTAAATTAAAGTCATTAGTTCCATTTCATCCTCAAGCGAATTTTGGAGTAACTTTTAAAATTACTAGGGTTTTAAAGACACAGCTAAAATCATAATTCACGTTTCCAAGGTTACAGATAAAACCACTTCCACTTTGCGTGTTCATTATGTCTGTATTTTGATGTATCCGTTATTAGTTACGTTTTGGTAGGGGTAGGGATGTATTCTTCAATGAAATCTGACATCCGTTAAATGCATGTCGTCTGGATTTTTTATTGTTAACGGTCAATATATCGTCTCAAGTTTTTGATTTTATAAGAAAAAAACACATGCCTGATGATAGATGGAAGACCGTCCGTAAGTACTAGCATTTTAACATCGAATAAACTGAAAAACTACAGACAACAAGTTTTTCTTCAAGGATCAAAACTCGCACTATGGATGAACAGGATTTTAATGCATATATTATGTTTTCTAGTGACGGATGTCGCCAATAATCGCACTTTGATTAATTCTATGTGTGATTAATTCTATGTATATATATATATATATATATATATATATATATATATATATATATATATATATATATTGTGTTAATATATGTTGCTATAGTGCATGTCTTTCGGCTTTTTTTTTAAAATGAGAATTTATCTTGTCGCATTTTCCCCATAATTTATCTATATACAAGAGTGCGGATAATTTTTGATTTTCCATAGATATATATATATATATATATATATATATATATATATATATATATATGCAACAAATATTTCTCCGACTCTCAAAGCAATTTTTAAAGATATGAAAGCATTTTCATTTATTAATATAAAAATTTTACTACTTAAACTTTATTTTTATTGGGTACCCACAACTAAGTAGACGGTCTATTTATTTACTAAACCACGTTTCCTCGGGGGACGCAGGTTCGAATACTGTCGGAGAGCGCATGTTTTTCTTCAATATGATTTTTCGAATATTCAGGCAGGTAGAGGTAATACCCCGTTTAATAAATTAACTGAGTGACTACTCAAATATAAGTGTTCCCTAAAAATAAGGTTTAATTCATAAAATCTTTCGGGTTAATCAATGAAAATCTCCCTATTCTTAAGAAATTGCTTTGTTCACGTTAGGATACAAAATTGAAAAGATATGAATATTTTGAGATTGTGGGAAAAGATTTTATAAAGCTCTATTCACCATGATTGTCGACGGTGTCCATGGCCTAGTTGGTCTAAAGCAACTTGACTATATATATAAGTTTCTCCTGTCATATATATATATATATATATATATATATATATATATATATATAGTGAACATAAGTCAACACTTACAGGCGACAGTCTGTGTATTGCTAGATGCAATCGTCAGGCCACGAGTGCATCTAGCATGAAACAGACTGTCGCCTCTAAGTGCTGACTTCTCTGTTCACTTTTTATATTTACACACGCCCTATCTCTGATATTGAACACTTTATGCCATAAATAGACTATATTTCTTCATATATATATATATATATATATATATATATATATATATATATATATATATCAAGTGTAACAGCAAAACTGTCCAAATCCTGTAACAGCAAAATTATCCGCATTATATAAGATTATATTAAGATTTGAACCGTTGCATATTAGAAATTATATATATCTTACTGGAATTCTCAGGATTTTTATAACACTACTGGACTCTACTTTGAGCAATAAGAATGGATAATTATTCTCCAAGCTTAACAAGTGTAACGAATGCACGGCCGCAAATTTCGACGGATTTGCATCAAAATTTACATGCACATGCTCCAAGTTAGCGGGAAGGCCAAGACCCACGTTGCATTTCCCAACTCCCATCTATAGTGGAAATAATCAATTGTTTCATGCTTCTACGGCAGTTTTCATGTAGTTTGCGGTCATTTTTTACTGGCCAGAGTGAGAGCCTATAGCTGGCTGCCGCGAATAGGCAGGAAGATTCTATTGGACAGCGTGAGAGCCAACAGCTGACTGACACGAATGTTAACTAGCATGCAAAAAAAATCGATAGCTGCATTCGTCACAAGTGGGAAAAATTTAAATCTTCATGGCACTTTACTGCAATTGGCTCATTCGCTTGCTTAAACTCAACGTTGATTCTGATTCCTCAGAACTGGGTTCGGTGTGAAAAAGTATTTGTTGTTAAAATTCTTTTTTCGTTTGGTTTTTCCAGTTACGAGTTCTTTTTTTAGATCTGATAGTTTTGTGTTCATTTTGTTTAGTTCTTTTTTCGTAACAGATTTAATGTTTAGTATAGAGCTTAGAAAAAATTCGCAGTGTGAGATAGGCAAGAAGTAAGGCAAAGGGCACTCCTTTAAAGGCAAGGAAGGTAAAAAATATTTTAAGTCAAGTGATAGCGATTGCTGTATGTGTCGTACGATTTTTGAATCAAGCACGGGCAACGCCGGGCCATGCTGCTAGTTTATCATAAAAGAAAAAATCACATGTTCATCATTAATTAATCATAGCTAAGCATCGGAAGCTCATGAATGATTTAAAAATAATATATATATATATATATATATATATATATATATATATATATATATATATATTATTCGGGATCATTTTCCAACGTATTTTTGCCCTCTCTAACTTTCTAACTATCTGTCCTAGAGTAACATGATGCCTCGCACGTTTCACGTACCATTTCATTTTTAGGCTTCACTTCTCATAGGGGAAAATCTTTTCTCACTTGCCAAACGATTTATGTGTTATGTTTGATATTTTTTAATTGATATTTTTAGCTCTAAGTTGAAATGATGATCCCTCTTCCTGTTGTGACCTCCTGCTCCAGTTTTCCTCTCTACTGTTTTCTCTTTCTTAAACTTATTAACCATTCTCTTGAGGGTTCTTAAATGGACTTTGAAGATAGAAGCCAGAGTATGAATGTTGGTACCATTACTGAAGGCCTGAATGATCTTTTTCCTCTCACCATTGCTCAGGTGAGAAGACAGTGGGACTGACCCAAGACGATTTTAATCTGTTCTCTTTTTAGCTGAATAGATAGAAGCGTTTTTCAGTGATTCTTACGCCAAATGGTGTCAAGATGGCTAAACGTTCTATCTGAAAACATGGAAAAAAGAAAAAAGTGTTTATTTCTAGATATTAAATATTTTTTATGATGGGCAATTATCCCATACTGTTACACGATTTGGGTATTTTTACCATTACACCCGGCATATTATATATATATATATATATATATATATATATATATATATATATATATATATATATATATATATATATTATATATATATATATATATATATATATATATCCGGTTATTCTCATTTACTTAGTAAACGCGTCTTCTAGGACGGCTAACGATTCCTTATAGAAGAAACCTTCTCAGGAATATTTGTGATTCTTCAACACTCATCTGTGGTTTATTTTGCAACTATGTTGATTGGGCCATTCTTACCGCCATGATCATCATTTTGAACAACACCATGGCGCTAAAATATTTTATAACGTTGAATTGTAACTTCGCATCATGACTTCCATCTTCTCTGATTTCAATCACATCATTTGGGTCAACTCGTTTTATGTTTTTTTAAGTACGTTTCAAAGGTACTGCTCGCTGGGTTTGCTTCCCCAAATAACATCAAGTAGTCACCTATCCGAGCAATCCTCCTTGCTGCGATTCGAACCTGGCTTTCTTGGTCGGAAAAGGTAACCTTCTAACTACTCGACCATGCGCTGATTTGGTGTCCCTAAATAATATTTGTTTATCTATCATAAATCTCTTGTTCTTATTTTGACGTCCATTTTCATGCTCTAAACAGGGTAGATGCTGTTTTCCACGTTTCTCTTGCATTCGACATGTCCTTTCAGTGTTAAATTCTATAGACTTATTTTCCCCATTTTTTGTTTCAAAAATATCAACTGTGTTTTTTCTGATTGTAAGAATCAGTCTCCTTTTAGTTCTTATTAATATGTTCCGAAAAGGGATATATTTGATCGAAGTAGCTAAGTGGTTTTGGCTACTGTAACCAAGTAATGTAGCAGTAAACGACTGGTACTCGTTGTAGTCACAGGTAATAGGTGTAGACCAATAGGATAGTCAATGGCGTAGTCCAATAGGCGTCGTCATAGACTTAAACTCTGTCGTACCTACATGTCCGTCTGTATTTATGACGGACACCAGCCAATCATATTCCATTGAGGGGGAACTCAGGTGTATGCATATTCCATTATATTACCTATTTTTCTTAAAGCTAAAAGCCTCGGTCAGGATGATTAAAGCAAGGGTCATCTCGCATCTTTTGTCACAGTCAGTCAGTCATTTAAATGCCACACGCGATACACGCTCGGAAGATCATATATCTTTCCTTATATGATTGACAAGAGGAAAGATTTTTTCCCAGAGTAGGTTGCCATTTTTCTTCTGTGGTAGACTGGTTGCCAACCTAGGTTAAAGAACCAAGTCTGTCCTACTATTTAACCCACAGCTGGGGGGAATGATGGATTCATATCTTTTTCAAGGGTATTTGTGCATATGTGACTATAACGAAGACGAAGTTCGAACACGGCTCTCCGAGGTTCATAGCATTCTCAGAAGTTATCGTTAGAACCATATGTCTTTTACTTCAAGTGAAGAGACTGCCCCTCCTTCACACATATCGGAGAATTGTTCTTTTTAATTTGTCTATTACCCCAATTTTCTATATCTTGCTTAGTTTCTGAAACGTAATTTTGGCTATTCCTATCTTTGGATATATCCTGTCTTTGAAATTCTGTATCGCATTTTCTTTCATCTGTTAATATTTAACAGCTCTCCACACCAGGGATGTATGCGGCACAATGCCGAGCTTACTGTGGATTCTCCAAGCCCGTAGACTCGGCCAAAAATATTCCCTTAGAACCCGCATAAACGGGTACAGGGACTATCTACCTCCCCGGACGAAACTTTGCCGGATTCCTCTCTGCTCAAAGCAGAGCGTTTGACAGTAACGAACAGATTGAAGCACTGTTTCTTTCGTCTGTTACTCCAGATGTCTACTTACCTGTGCCTGATTCAATTTGATGTTCTAAATGCTAAGCTCAAACTAATGGTATATGTTTTCTTTTTTTTTCTCGCTTCCGTTTGTAAACATTTTCGCCTCTAAAATCTTACATTTAAACCATACCCGGATGAACCTTTGTTGATGTTAGACTCAGAAGGAAATCAGAAAGATTTTTAGCCTTTTTTATTGTGATTTTCCCCTTGTACAAGAGGCACTTGAAATAGAATGTTACAGAGAAAGAGTCGCGTATATGAATATGCGTGGAAGATAACGGCTATCCCTAGCCTTAAAAACATTAAGATTATATTGTCCCGGTAAGTATCCTCTTGGGACTTAGTACTGTTCGTGAGAAGCAGCTGCTCGTGTGGAATTTACATCTTACCAATGGAACACGAAAGCAATAAAGGTGGTTCGCTACAATATGCGTGTCATGGCTGGTTTTAGCCGAGAAAGAACAAGTGAAACTAAGGAAAGCAGTTCGTCTGAAAACTTTCCATGGAAATAGCGATAGAGCAGTGAGAGGCTTACGTCTTTTCGACTCTAGGAAAGACGTTTCCTGCAAGATGGAATATAATTTGTCACCCACAAGGACGCGGAGACGCTTTTGAGCTCTATGGAAATTTAAAATGTGAAGACAAGGCAGCTCCTGTCCGTCTATGGCAGCAGTATTATATTTTTGGCCTGATCTGACTGGCTACTGTAAAAGTAGAGAATATCAAGAAAATCCAGGTACTTTACTGGAACGGGAACAGGAAACCGGATATATATATATATATATATATATATATATATATATATATATATATAATATATATATATAATATATATATATATATATATATAAATATATATATATATATATAATATATATATATAACTATATATATATATAACTATATATATATATATATATATATATATATATATATATATATATATATATATAAATATGGAGCCTTGAAGTGGTCTGTTTAACTTTAACACACACACACACACACACACACACACACACACACACACATATATATATATATATATATATATATATATATATATATATATATATATTTAAGTTATGAAGAACTTGGTAATCCGTATGGGTAATCCCAAGGAGGATCAAATCCTGAGAGCTCAATGTAAATCCAGAGCTAATATTTAAAAGAAAAACAGACCACTTTAAAGTACCATTATAATAATTTATTTCACCAGAGTCCTTTTAAAAGGACGCCGGATCATCAGATAGCACTTCCAGAAATGAAATGAAATGAAAAATGAAATTAAAATTGATGGGTAGTGTAAGTTTTTGTAATTTAACAGAGAGTGTAAAAGGAGTAGTTAAAGAGACATGGTAGAGTATAGGGAGGGATTAATTTATATATATCCAGCGATGGATCGTATGTACAAATTCCACTTGAGTTTTAGGTTAAGTGCCAAAAGGTGGCCAAGACTAGGCGGTTCCCAGAAGTAATACCTGTTCATCACGATCCGTGGAAGTTCTGGGTCCGCTAGTCGGTGATTGTCGAACTTTTAGCCTCGACACAGTTTCATCCAGGTAAAAAGGATTTAATGATATGAAAACAACGTTGCTTATTAGTGGCAGATAATAAGGATTATTACTTTTGTTTCTCACACTCACGAAAGCATGGACAGGTTCGTCTTAATTATCTGATGCTATCGAGATATATCAACATCTAATCACAGCGAGTATCATTTGCAATCAGAGGAGCTGCAATCTAATATATGCATTTACACGAACGTAATATCTACATCAGTAATCGTAATTTATGTTCTTTTTTTTCCAGTTTGGAGCCGATGTCAATTAAATTGTCTGTAATGGAACTCTTTCGAAAAGAAAACAAAAGTATCACTTGAATTGATATTGAATTATTTTGCACGGAAAGCAAATAAAGAAACTCAACCAAACTAACATTTAAAATTCTGCACGTGATTTCAACGAGAATCGAAATTGTTGGTTGAAAATAAATTGATGTCGCGGTATATATAAAACAAATATTTTTGCATTTCTTATTAGCAATGTCAGTAACATATCATAGGATTACGAGAATAGCGACTGACGTTTCTTATGGAAAAAAAATCACATCTTTATTCGAATATAATACTGTTGTCTTACATAATATCGTTTTTCAGTTATTTTATAAAAATGAACTAAGAAATAATACGGAGACTAATAAAGATTTTATTGAAGTCAACATGGCATTCAACACTTAAAAAAATTAGACATTTTTGTGGAAAATCCCAGGCCAAGAATGAAAGCCCCTCATACCTGGTGGTATGCCTCTGTCCAGTGACATAAGAAGTGTGTCATGAAAGAGATACAAGAATTCAGAAAATGTCCATTATAATTTGCAGAATTAATTAAGGTTAATTCAATGTAGCATGTGTTGACGGGACATCATGGTGACCCAAGTCCTTCCATGCGACCTATCTTAATGAATTCAGTCTCATATAAAAGGTAGGAAGGAGAATATATATATAAGGTTTATATATATATATATATATATATATTCATGAATCATTCATACAAAACAAATATAGAGGTTAATGATGTAAATGGCGAGAATACATCATCGCAAACAATATAAATAAGATACATCAACCCCGAACCTGTATATGAATGATATGATCCCTGTTTATAAATTCCAGTTCCATAACGTCTTTTTAATTTTTTACAAGCTTTCGTATGTTCCTACAGACATCATCAGTATGGAAGTAGATTTTGTTCTTGTTTTTACTTCTCGGTAATAAGAAGACAACGAAAATAGAGATGTAATCCGAAAAAAGACCTTATGCAACTAGAATTTATAAACAGGGATCATATCATTCATATACAGGTTCGGGGTTGGTGTATCTTATTTATATTGTTTGCGATGAGGTATTCTCGCCATTTAAATCATTAACCTCCATATTTGTTTTTTTGTATGAATGATTCATGAATTTATAAATTATAACTGCACCTTTAATTGAAATTAAATATATATATATATATATATATATATATATATATATATATATATATATAGGAGACTGAAAATTAACTCCTTATTTTATGTTTGATGGATTCTTCCATCTTGTAAAAAATTTCAGTTAGATGGGAGAGTCTATCGTAGATAAAATAGAGAGTTACTCTCTGTATATATATATATATATATATATATATATATATATATATATATATATATATATATATATATGAATGATTCCACCAATAAAACAATTAGTCTGAAGATGTTCCTACTTTGAACCAAACGTATCACTAAAAAGTTTTTTTATTTATATTGGGACATGCATATGATATATGCATTTTTATATTATAAGTTTAATTCCGCACGCACACATAAACACACGCGCAATCAAACACACATAAACACACACACACATATATATATATATATATATATATATATATATATATGTGTGTGTGTGTGTGTGTGTGTGTGTGCGTGTATATATGTATTGGACTTGCAAGTACTGTCTAGGAAGTATTGGACATCTGTACAAGTTGAGGGAGTGGATTTTGACAAAAATGACAATACATTCATACAATAGGTCAATCAAGAAACGTGGCATGTCAGTGACAATAGTGTTGTTATGTTGTTATGAGACTCTAGAGAGAGACAAGTGAATTCAAGTTTTTTGCGGGCGGGGCATTTTAGCACAAAATTGACATATGTAGTTTCTCTTGGCACTAGAACATTTCAAAAGTTCGTACATTACATATTTTTGGCATTTTATCACACTATCTATCTATCTATCTATCTATCTATTTCAGTCTGGTTATATATATATAAATTGTCTCAGTCTTTCTGTCTGTCTGTCTATCTATATATCTGCTCATAGCTATTCATATCTCACTCTACTACGGATAGTACACAGACGAATTAGGTGGATGCAGTTTATATATTTATGTTTTCTACTAGTACGTTCCTAACTAAATTCACCAAACTGAAAAATTCACGACATACAAAAAAAGACTAAAAATAATGGAAGCTTTAATAATAAAAAAGAAAAAGCCAACTCTTAACAATATTAACTACGAACAAAGCCTCAATGTTCTAACCGTATTCGGAAATTAAAAACATCTCTACCACACACCAAGACATACACAGAACGCACACACTCAATTAAAGCTGAAAAATCGAATCATCCTTGATAATGACTAAAGGTATAGCCGAAACGCTCGGAAATATAAAACATTTGGACAGTTCTTACACCCCCTTTGATCAGAAAAAAAAGCTCTTGTTAGAACACAAGAAAAATTGAATAAAAAACTTAACCGTAGTACCTTGTCTGTCGTTTTTAATGAAATATGCATAAAGGAAGGATTGCTGCCTAAATATACCAATATATATATATATATATATATATATATATATATATATATATATATATATGGCGCCTTTGGAAAGTTTTTGAAAACCATACCACGGGCTGACCAAGCCTTGTGAGTGAAATTGGGTAGACGGAACCCTTGTGGGCCGTCGCTAGCTGCGCTAGCACAAAGTCGCAAGTCATCGTGCCCGAGGTCTTGGGCGTGCTGGCCTTGTTCAAATTGTTAATCACGCTAGATGACACTCTCTTCCAGAAACTGTAACTAAGGTCTATTCAGCATAGTTGCAGTATAAACCATAGGTGGGCAAGCACAGATCTGCCTCAGCGAGCGTCTGCAATAGTGAGACGCGTATACTCGAATACGGGTGGCCAGCTATATATATATATATATATATATATATATATATATATGAATAGAGATGAGAGAGAGAGAGAGAGAGAGAGAATGATTGAGAGAAGAAAACAATGGAATAGAGTGACAGAAGAGATAAAACGAATAGTAATGTCGTTAATGTGTTGGAGGAATTATAGAAATAGTGGTTGCTGTCAGCCTCTTCGCATTCAGATTAATGCAAGGAATATGTGAAAATCTTTAAATTAATATAAGAGCTGGAGAAAAAAACAAAAAATACTACCTTCCTCTCTTTAAATAAACATGTGACACATTTTCGACTTTACTGTAAACTGAGAAGATCTTTCCTTCGCAATGCATATTGTCTTTCATGAAGTACTTAAAATTTAAATATTTTAGTGTTACTTTACCAGGAATATATGACTCAATAAGTAGAGAACAATGTCATTCTTATTTTTGTTATCTCATAAAAAGTATGCACTCAAATATAAATCGATTATGTTCTCAAGTGTCTGCCTGTTGAAAGCTCCCATTATCTAATGCAGTGTTTTTCAAACATTTTAAGCAAGGGTACACATGGCAGCAACTGAAAATATGTCGTCACACTTAGTAAAATTTTTAAAGAATATATATTTAACGCCATTAACGTTAACCATTAGTTTCTATCAACGTTGACATACTAGTGCCAGACAAAAACCCTTGGGATAAAACTGATCACTTGTGAGATGAAATGCCTGAGGAAAGCAGTGAAGAAGACCAGGCGAGACAAGATCAGGAATGAGGTAAAAAGAGATATGGTGGGGGTAATACTAATCATACAACACATCGAACGACAGAGGATCACGTGGTTCGGACACTTCATTCGTATGCCTATCAACCAATCAGCTCTACGAGCATACACTCTCAAGTACTCTATCTGGAGAGCGTGAGGCATACCAAGAAGACGCTGGAGTGACTCAGTGGCAGACACTCTCAGAGTCCACGAGATATCTATCCTGCTAAATCACACGTCTTGCAGCTGAGAGACCACAGTCTCACACCGTGACGGTTAACAGTAAAAGCGGAAGGAAAAAACTAATTATATATTTAAATATTATGAAATAAAACCATAGATTTAAAAAAAAAATACACACTCAACTATGAAATACTTTATTTTAATGATTCTATTCGACTATTTGTGAAGCTTATTTAGTGTTAAATCTTTGCCTGGAGTTTTTTTTCACGATTTCTTCAATTTTTTTATCGAGGATTTATTCTTCTTTTTCGCTTCTTATGTTTGACGTTATTTAGGATTGAGATGCCTAATTCACATAAATAAGAAGTATTGCAATAAAACGGATAAAACCTTTTTTGGCTAATGTGGGATATTCCTTTTGTATTGAAATCCAAAATGTATCAATGGTATCGTCGAACGTTCTATTATAAATCCTCGATTACTAGAAATGGCAGTCAATTCTTCATCTTATTCATCTTCTTCTTCTTCTTCTTCTTCTTCTTCTTGACATAACTGAAGTTCAGTATTAGAAGGAACATTTATGTAGGGATTTAACATCCAATCATTCTTTTCCGTGACAATATTTAGCGACACAAGAGGATCACGTGACACACTAGTGTGCAACGTCATGGCGGTTGAGAATCCCTGATCTGATGAGATCTTCCATTTCTACTATAAATGCCCTTCCCTCCTGGACCACAAAGTTGATTGAAGTTTAGGATCAGAATATGTATACGATTGGGCACTTCGGCATAGTGTAATGGTTAGCAAGCTTGTCTTTCTAGAACATTTACGATTGAGTACTAAGTTCGATCCTCACTGGGTGCTCCATACTTTCGGCCATATGCCACATCTAAGCTACGCTTAGAAAATCTCTACTGCCACAATTCTGTACGTTACAGAATAAATATTCAGAATATGTGTACGATTGTCCTCGCATTAGTCAGGTAAAATTCGGGGTGCTCGCGTGTTCCGACGGGGGTGTTCACTTGGGGCTGGTGTTTCCCGATATTGGTGTTCTCCAATATTATTTTTACTCGGCCTACCTAATTCGCAGTGTCGCTAATTTCCATTTCTTTTTGGTTCATTATTTAGGAAATTTGGTTTATGTTGTACGTTGGGTGATAAGGGATTATAATCCGAGTCGATTACCACCGGCTCGCTGCGGCATGACCACAGGACTGCAGAGGTATTATACGGGTCTAGATATCAGTCAGTTATGTGCCATGCTTAATACACGCTTAGGCGAACACGTATCTTACGGACATGACTGACGAGGCAGATTTTCCCCTGCAGTAGGTTGCCATTTCTTTCTGCGGTAGACCAGTTGCCATCCAAAGCTATAGAACTCGGTCTATGCTGCTATTTACCAATAGCTGGGGTGAGGGGAGAAGAAGAGGATTCATATCTTTCTAAAAGGTATTAGCACATAAGTGAATGTAATGGATTCAACTGGAACTCGACTCTCCGATTCCTCAATCCGAGCGCTATCCATTACTCCACCGTAATCTATTTACCGTGTTGCTACTTTGAACCGGCTGTAAATCGGGGTGCCATAAAGTCGAGGGATCCGCTCCCCCGGTAGAATGATGTAGGACGTCAATAAATGGGTGGATCTTACGGAGAAGCGACAGTTGCGGAGTGACGCCCAATTGTTTCCATCCACTAGTACACGTTACTCCCGTTTACCGGTTATCTCCGCGATTCTCCCTGTTTTCGTGCACCGACGAGAGTGAGTGCCATCTTGATTATGGATTTGAGGAGAATCGCCAATTTTTAATTTCCGAAGTGGGCGACAATTTTCACTGTAAAAGTGCTCATTTCGCGTATGTGCATTTTTAGACATTACTGGCTCTATCAGTTCCCGTATCTGGTATTTGTCCCGTACGACAGGGTGATGGTATTTGATAACACGACCGTATAACATTATAGCAGGATACATGCCAAGATCCTAAACGGAAGACTTCCGGTGGGTCAGCAAAGCAAAGGCTGCCCAATTATGACACAGCTGAATGCAGCTGTCCGTATTATCTGCAAGCATACGCTTAGCCGTTTTGACGGCAAGTTCTGCTCGGCTATTGCTTTGTAAACCGACGAGATATGTTTACGTATTCCCCAATTTTTAAGGAACGAGCCGTATTCTTGGGAATCAAAAGGTTTTTCCCTGTTGGAAAAGAAAGGTCTTCAGGGGCACCATATTTCCAGAATCAAGGGGTCAAGGTATCGCATTCAGCGTTGACCTTGCCAAAATGACATTAGGACCATTCCACCCAAGCAGTATACCAATCTGCCTATATAACATATTTTCTACTTTTTAGGTCGAAAAAGTCACTGTTGAAATGAGAATTCAGTATTAGATGACGGCATCAAGGACTCCTCGCGCCGTGACAGAGAGATGGAGATACGTATCTGGTATTGGGCTCTAGTCTGCTGGATGCTGGCATCCAAACCAGGCCAAAATAAGCGTTTTCTCGCATTTGCTAGGATATCATTTTCAACCTGGTGTTCAGAATGTAGGGATTCTAGTAATTCCACACGAAGTTGTCTAGGTATACGGATTTTATTATCGGTACTCCTTTGACACAGTACAATTCCTCGGGCATGGGCCAAAACCAAGAGATCACTGATGGGAGGGAATTAGGGAAACCAATCCGTATATAATCCGTCAGTCTTCGATATCTTTTATCAATGGCTGCCGCAGCAACAAACCTATCCCATGTGATATACCTCAATCTGGGGCCGCTCGTATGTGGACGTTAATAAAGCCTTGATTTCACTATCGATTGGTTCGACTGCATCGGTTGTGGACGCCCCGTAGAAAGACCGTCTACGCGTCTGTTGTATATGTGTAGATGATATTTGGGGACGTTCAGTCGAGACATCTGATGGGATCTATGCTGGTACCAGGAGGCGCATTTGGGTGCAGTATTAAGTTTTCCAGGGGATATTTAATGCTGAATTTGTATATTAGTGTGCGTTCTTTTAAATTAAAGAGACGTGGTTTCTTCATATTCTCGAGGATCCGGTCTGAGACGTATTTTATGAGTGGTTGATAGTCAACAGTCACTAGCAAATCTGGATGTCCCAATATAAACATTCGACGTAATTCTAGACCAGGACTTTACCTTTGACCGGCGCATAGAGGGATTCGCCATAGTTGGCAAAGAGATATCCGGCCGAAATTCTTTTCCAGTGACCAACACTGCATTTTGGGTTAGCTTCAACAGGGCATTTACAGTGTTTTTGAAAAAGAAAGTAACCGATTCCCGTTTTGCTGCAAGCTGTTGGAAGGCATGTCGGTTTATTGATCTCGAACGTGTTGACTCAGTCTTCAATTTTTTCGCATGATTATTCGCTTCGATTTCTCAAAAATTGGTTAAGCGTTTCGTTGGTCAAAAGTTGGTCAAGTGTTTCATCCCAATCAAATTTTCGGTTCTTCGAGCGCAGTAATTCCTGAAGAGAGCCATCATCTTAGCTTGAAAGAATGAATAAGATATCTGATTCACTAATCCAAACCAGAACCTGACGCCCGTGATAATTGTGGGCGTTGGAAACTGAAGGATGACCTCATTCATTTTCTTCCTGGATTTCACACCATCAGCCATTATTAAGAACGCGGTAAACTCTGCCTCATTCTCTGCAAAATGGATTTTGTGAGAGTTAAACATAATCCCATTCTTCCCACAGTGGGTTAAGTATTCCATTGTGTACCAGAACGGATTTGTTGACCATTCCATTGTAACATCGTCGAACCGACAAGTATATCCGTCCAGACGCGTGGAATCTATGGGAAGCACATTTATATCGGTACCGGCCCTATTCAGTGATAAATGTAGCAGCTTCTTGTGCGGCTGGGGAAATCTTGTGTGGCATCCATTCCATGTGTCCAGAAATGTTTTCCTTTTCTGAGCCGGTAGGATGGAGAACTGATTAATTGGGGACGAAGTGTAATGAGTTTCTTTCATGGAAACAGCATTCAGTTTTTGTAACTCCACCGTGTACCTGAAAGGGCGTCTTTTTGAAGCTCGACAACCATCCTTGAGCATAAGATCGTAGGCGTGCCCACTAGTACTGGTTCAATTATACACAGTACGGCTTCCTGATGTAGGTCTTATTTCTCTCACTTCTTCTGTTAAGGGATAGGGATCGGTGTCTGAACCGCTGATAGCGTCGCATTAGGGATATAGGTAATGTCCAATGGCTTTCCTGTCATGGTCTGTGAGGATTGGTGTAGACATGTATTAAATGCGCTGGACTTGTAATAGTCCAGTATCTATCGTTCCAGTAGGTACCTGTTGGTTTCTGTCGGAAGGAACGGGATGGTACCTGGAATAGTTGGAATGGGTTTTCTCTGTGGCCAAGTGTACAAGGCATTTTCCTCTGTGCCCAAGAACTGAGCCGTGATTTCTGGGATGGGAAATCAGGTAGCAACAGATATAGAGCAGATTTTGATGAGTATAAAGAGGACGCGTTGTTTGACGCATACACCACCTGTCGTGTCTTCCTCGAGCCAACTCCTATACGCATGAACAGCACGCTCTTTATATGAAACCGGTTGTCCGTGATGCCACGTATTCGATGACTAGTTGGCATGAGGTACTCGTCCAGGTACCTGAGTAGTTTTAATATCTCTGGTCCACTTGAACTTGAGCCCCTGTATTGGTGAACGCGAGGATGCGATGACTATCGTGGTTCATTGGACAGGTCTGGTTGCGTCCAAATGAAGCGTGGGTTTGATACATTATGGTCCCTTCTATTGTCAGTGATGGCGGAGGATTTGGGACACCACCTTCAAATCGCTTTCCAATCCACACAAGATCTGACACAGTATCTGGCGTTGTCAAACCGAATTTCTCTCTCCGTTTTGATCTGTCAGCATAGAGGATGGCGAGAATAGTGTTTGAGAAAGTGAATGAATCACACCCTGTCTCGCCCCTTGTTGATCTGTTCATGGTTCCAATTTTAATTTTAGTAGATATCTGGCATACTCTTTTAAGTGACCACTAATCCCGCAATTATAGCATAACAGTTTGTTTGCTGGACAATCTCTCCTATTAATTGATCCACCGAGATGGTATATCTTCCCGCAACCCACACAAAGATTCTTATTCGGTGAAAAATCCGGTACATTACTTTTCGAATTGATTGAACCGTTCGTGGCCAGATGTAGTGATTTTTCGAGCGTAACTTAGATGTGGCACAAGGCCGAAAGTAGGGGGCGCCCAGTGAGGATTGAAATTACTACTCAGTTGTAATTGTTTTAGCGAGACAAGCTTGCTAACCATTACACCGTCTCGAGGTGTCCACTCGTGGCCAGACATGTGTAGGTATAAATATCTCCAAGAAAACGCTAAAAAATCAGCATATCGTGAGGAAAACATATTTAAAATGTAATGAAAACATAGTTTTATCGTTAAGCACTTTATGTTATTATTAAGAGGAATGATCAGAGTCTTTTTTCAAATATTTAATTTGGTTTTTTCATTCCTTTTTAGAACAGCCGAAATTCTGATGAAAAATCTTGTATTTCTTGCATCAGTGGTTGTAGTGACTTTCAGCATAGAAAATTTTAACCTTTTTTTTACCCATTATTTTGGAAATTCTGGCAAAAATGAAATAATTGTCGTATTTTTATGAAATTTTCAGAATTTATTCCCAAATGAATGGAATTATTTCAAAAATTCTCATATAAACTTTATCGTCTACTCGAGTATAATTACTTATGAACACGTTCAGCGGTCAACTGGCTGTCAATAAATCGATTAACGCGTCAAAAAAACAAAACAAAAAAACCAAAAAAAAAAAACCCAAAAAAAACAAGTCTCCGTGGTTAAGAAGTGCTTGTATACATCATTTTATGCTATAAGTAATATTTATTTAAAATCAGATTAATTTAATTTTTGCTAATTTTCCTCAAATAACGTTTCAGAAATATATATTTTATTTTTGTAAGATTTTTAAACTCGTGAATTAACTTTTGTTTACAAATATGTCAGAATGACCGATTTTCATCGATTTTACTGCAAAAAAATCGATTCCGATCAATACAATTTTTGTTTGAAGTAACACCTCAGAATATTTTGCTTACTGGAAATAGCAAATTTTAAGTCCTTTCGCTTTCAATAAAAGCTAAAATAAAAGCTTCAAGAAAGCATTTTTATTTTAAAAAAATCATTTTAAACCTTACGTATACATAATTAGTGGAAGTACATGTGTAGTTAGGACGAGGTCAACGGACTAAAATCATTTTAACCGTGCAGCCTAATTGCCTGTCGTTTTCATGCTGACGAGTCGGTTGAAATTATGCTCGTGTAGGTAGGTTGACAGCCTCTGGTGCTCTTTTTTAGCGAGTCCCGCAGTTATCTGCCCAGCTATCATGTTACATAAATAGTTGATTTGTCTTGGGCTCGTAGCTTTGCTAAAAAAGTGAAGGGGAATAGTTTCTCTTTGTAGTTCTATCATTTGTCGAATAAGTTGAGCAATTAAATCGTTGGTTTTGTCTGGTGCAGACGACATGTCTTATTTTCTTATGATAGTTCCACGTATTTAACAAATCCTGTTCACAGCGCAATATAAAATAACCACAACAGCAATATTAGTAACAATTCTGAGTTACTTTATTCGCGTACTGACTAGAGACAAATACGAAAATACACCTGGCCCCCGGCCACTCAGCAGTTTATATAACAGCGGAGGAAGTAATGCATAGATTCGAGAAATGAATGCATTTATTCCTCTCCCAATAAGAAAATGTGAGCGCAAAAGCCTCAACCAGAATCCGAACTCGGCCCGCTTACTTATCAAAGCGATTATTGTAGCGCTAAGCGCACGTAGACAAACACACATATCGTTTTATATTATTCTCAAATGTGGAGTATATGAGTTTTTCAAAAAACTATTTCTATGGTTTCTTTAACAGGAACATTAATAAACAGACTTTCAACATCTAACGACGCTAAGACATAACTGTTAGGTTTATTAGAATGGAATATGTCACGAAAATAGTTGGTTGAACTAAGATTATATTTAGAATATTATTATCATTATATTTCTAGAAGCCGCCCTTTGGGAGGACTTTAGACGAGCTCCTGCAGAAGACTTTGGGGCGTTCGACCTTTTACCTTCAGCGTCCTATGTACGTCAAAGTTATAAGAATTTAGAAATAATAAAATTATTTTATCTTTCTTTGACACATTATTTCGGCATAATCTTTCTTCGTATACGCAAGCGATATCCGTACTTTGTCTACATTTATTTTCCATGCAATTTTTCTTTTCTTTTAAAATCAGTATTCTTTAGAATTCCTTCACATAAAGTCAGATTTGGGAGCCCTAACTATATAATATTTCGAATACGTCATTTTCCCTGTACATGTGCTAGAAACAGAAAACAAAACATATGAGCAACGTACTGTGACCCGCTTAAGTTACTGTTTACTTAGACGATATCAATTGCAATTGTGATGAAAAGCGAAATTAAAGTTAAGCTTTAAAAAGCTATTCTTTATTAAAAGAATAAAGAACAGCTTTTTAAACCTTTCACTCTGTTCGATATTTAGATTTAACTTTAAATGTGTTATTTATTCAATTTTTAATTGCGTGTAACTACAGTAGGTATTAACTGTTACTTCGGGTAGTTTATGATAAGACGAGATCCCAAAACGGACGGACGAACGGACGGACACACGTACACTGCACTTTATTTATATTGAAGATAAATATGGTTAGATAAATTTATTTAGAGTTTCAAAGAAATTAAAAATTTGTGAAATTATGGGATGCTGCGGCATGTTTGGTTTATGGATTTTAACATTTCCATATAAATATTTGAGATGATAGCCCCAATTTTGTTGAGTTTCATTGCTCCTACTTCCAGCGTATTATAAACACACACAGTCATATACATTTGTGTGCATGTGTGTAGGTTGGTTGTATCTTCGATTGGTGGATTGTACATCGAAATCTATTTTTATGGAATCACTAGAGGAGCATTTTCGATAATAATGCTCTTCTTAATCGGTATGTCCCTGAAGGTAATTGTTAACGGCCAGTATTCCGGGGCCTTAGCAATCAACGCAGGCGTCCCTCAGGGTTCGCTTTACGGACCAACCCTCTTTTTATTTTACATGAATGACCTGCCCAGGCGTAAACTCCAATCACTTGTAAATATCTATGCTGATGATACAACGGTATCCAAAACTCTACCTAACCAGAGATTGGCGGCTGATCTCTCTTCTGAATTAGTTCAGTGGAAGGACGGGTAACAGGTTGCATTCACTGTCTTGAAAATCTGACTAGTTACATTTTATCATTGCAAATCGGACACTGAACTATCACCAATCACGATGAATGTATAATATCTCAGGTCGTCCCCATGTTTGACTTCCGGTGCTATTCTCTACCTTAACAAGAGCCAGATCAGGCCTAAAATGGAGTGTTACTGTCGTATATGAGCAGGAGCTGCCCAGTCTTTGCTTTCCCATCTCGATAGAGTTCAAAGACGTCTCCGCGTCCTTGCGGGTGATACATTATTTTCCACCCTACAACCCTTGTCTCACAGACGAAACGTCATAAGGATATCAATGCTCTATTGTCATTTCCATGGAAATTCCTTATAAGGACTATATTTCTTACTTCCGCCAGTTCTAACCTTTCACGGTGTTATAGTGTAACACACCCATTCTATTGTTAATAGACTCTCCCACCTATAATAAGTAGGAGTAGTAGCAGTTGCTCAGTGGGAGTTGGTCACTCAGTCGACTGGCTGATCGGTTGAACTCTCTGCCTTCGAGCGGGGAGGAACCCTAAAGAGGCTACGCTGAAGGGTGGATTCTCTTTCGGGAAGGTAAACCAAACCTGAACCCGTTTATACGGGTTCAATGGGCATATTTTTGACCGATCCCACGGGCTCGGAGATCCCACGGACTCGGAGATCCCACGTTAAACCGGCCTTGTACCACATGATGCCCTCGTGATGGGGGGTGACTAAATATCGAGTTGGTCAGTCAGTCGATGCCGGACGACCGTTAGTAGGATACTAAAGCATCAGCGACTGCAACTAGATTTCTCTGCGTCATTACCTATTATATCAAGTTCCTAACGTTTTGTACGTCGAACCTATTTTAGGACCGACTTAGTACAAATACAAGCCTCCACTGTGAAACCACTATACAACACACGGCAACGACCCTACATGCCACCCACATTGTAGAGAACCACTCTCATTCCTTTCGTATCGGCTATATGTAAGTTCCACTCGAATAGTTTCTTCCAACACATAGCTGCTTTTTGGAACCAAGTTCCAAGAGGATGCTTCCCCGATCACAACATCTCTTAACCTGTTCTACTGTATGGTTAACAGTTCCACACATATGCGTCTAAACGCTGCCTCTTTGTAAATATCTACATCGAGGGTCTCCCAGGCCTAGTAGAGGGTGATTCACTGTAAAAAAAAAAAAAGGTCTATTGATAAACACTGATTTGTTTACAATTGAGTCTATAGGCAACCATTAGTCGGGCCTACCTGAAGCTTCAAATACCTGACCAATAGACGTCCCACTTTTGAATATTATTTTCGGTTTTCATATACATTCCTTTTAAGGTAGATAATGTTTTCCATTGAATTAATACCCGGAAAGTTTGGTAGGCGTTATATCTAATTTGGTGTCTTTGAAATCTTTTATTTTTAAAGATGAGTACTGGCCAACATATTACAACGTGTGTCTTGAATGCAGGTTAACATATAGATTAATCTCTGTAATCCTTCTTAAAATGGTAGCTTTTACTTTATCCGGTAGCCATGTTCTGATATACTGCTTAGAACTAACAATATACTTTTTAATCTGGCTTGGCTTTTGGGAACAAAAAATTAGTGCTTCTTCTTTTACGTGGTAGTAGGAAATATTTTTTTATATTCATCAACTAAACAAATAACTGACCATAAGTAAAACATGGAGACGTTAGGTTGGGATAAGCGATTGACTTTGTGCCTTACTGGTAGCCACAGCGAAGCCGAACCTCCATGGAATATGAAGTCATTAGGATAAGTTTGGAATTATGGGTATTTTCTTTTCTATCTATGTCAGGTTATCGTATAGATTAATCTGTGTAAATCCCGCTAAAATGTAAGCTGTCTTCTGATATATTAAAGAGAACGAATTATATACTTCTTTAGTTTGGCAGTGCTTTTGGGAACATGCCATTAGTGCATTTTCTCTTATGTGGTAGTATGAATTTTATTTGAGAATCATTAATTAAGAAAAATGACTGGCTACAGTTACAAAATGGAGACGTTAGTTTGAGGTCAGTGATTGACTTTGTATTTTACGAAGCCGAACCTCCATGGAAGATGAAATCGTTAGGATAAGTATTTTGGAATTATGGATATTCGCTTTTCTTTCTATGACGGGATAGTTGACCCTATAATACGTAGGAAAACCTGTGGGAGTGCTCTTTGAGTTCCAATCCTAAGAGCAGGGGATCACCAAACTATGGTCCGCAGGTCGGATCCGGTTCTTGATGTCAGTTCTTCCGGCCTGCCGACGCATTGTAACACAAATGAGTTAAATATAATTATTTATATGGAATTATCAATAGATTTTACTTAAATGTACCATGTAGAAAAAAAAAATAAATGTAAGTAAAAATGCCAGAATTTGGCCAATCTGATTTTTGCATCTGATATCAATATAAGTTTTTCGGAAAATCAATGAAATAAAAAATTCGGCGACTTTTTTTTTTACGTATTTTGATATCCGAGTACTTT
>CAHIKZ030001056.1:182500-265000 GCA_903632075.3 Acanthosepion pharaonis
TATAATTTTAATTTTGCTCTATTTATGTTTAAAATTGACAAAAGTATTTTATTTACCAAGACTTCCCAAACTTTTGTACGGCAGTGTAGTTGCGATAAAAAGCAACTAAAATTAAGATGAAAGAAATGCGAATAAACGATTAAATAAATGGTTAGAATTCTCAACATTTTTCCAAGGACGTAAAAAATATTAAAAAAAAAAAAGATAAACAAAAAAATAAAACAACATAAATAATAAAAGAATATAAATTGACGCACATTAATCTAAAGATGAGATTTGATATCATGGAATGTTACTTCTGTGGCTGTTAACAGATATCTTTAATTTGAAATAGAAAATTCACCGAAATTATATTAGGTAGTGTATTACTTAATTTTCACTCTGATGAAATCAAGTGAATTTTATGTGAATGAATAATCTATTATATTCTGACTGATTATTAAAATTACCATAATTCCTGGTATCCTTTAGCAATTAACAATCCCCAATTAATATTAAACATCTGTATTTTGAATCATTTAAATTAATCTTCCTTTAAGGTTAATTTGATAAAAAATCAAAGTTGGTACAATATGATGAAAACAAAATGGCCACCTAGCTTTCAAACAGAAACCGAAACAGGCAATGGTTTTAAATTTCAGGTTTATTCGTTTTATTTAACACTGAGAGGCATGATTCCTTTGATCCCCGTTTCCTTTTGTAAATTGAATAAAATATTCATTCAGATAGTGGATGCACGACACAATGGTTAGCAGGTTGTGTCCAGTTCAAATTCCAGCTGAGGTCGTTATATTCTTCAATATCCTTAGAAATAATATGAATTCAACTATTCTTTAGAGTCTTCACTCAGCAGAGAAGATTAGCGATCTATCATCCACCATACATACTTTGTTGACAACCAGTCTAAGATAAGAAAAAAACTGTATTTAAATATAATGTGTACCCCAAAATAGAGTATGGCCACTATATATCGGCTGGAGCTGCACATTCACATATAGCAAACCATGACAGATTTGAAAAACTTTTACGCTAGCTTGTGGATGATTTATTATTTTCCATCCTACCACCACTTTCCCCACAGACGAAATGTTTCTATCCTGTCGCTGCTCAATCGTTATCTTCGTAGCACACTTTCAGAATATTCCTTAGTTCCACCAATACAGACCTTCTCGGCTAGAAACCGCCATGCAAATTACACAGGATCGACTCATCCCCATTCGCATCATATTCCATTAGTAAAGAGGAAGTTCCACTCACACATCTTCTCCTCACAACTGTTATTTTTTGAAACAAACTCCCAAGAGAATGCCTTTTCTGATCGCTACGATTTAAACTCTTCCAGTTTTGGATCAACGGTTATCTATCCTACATATCCTCATAATATACACTTACTTCCTCCATGTAAGCACTTAAAATAGGGGTCGGCAACTTCTTTGTCGCCACGGGCCGGATTGAGTGTTAATGATGAATGATTTGCCGGGCGAAGAATAAAATAAAAGAATAATTATGGAAAATTACATATGCTAAAATCTAATCACAAGTATTGACTCTACTTAAAAATAATTTGCACTAACCACGGATAAATGTCGTAATCGGAAAAAAATCCTTTATTCAGTTTAAGACATCGTTATAATCATTTGTTTAAAAAATCTTATAAAACACATAGCAGCCTAAAAATGAAGGGAAAACTTGATAGTTTTTGTGTTCCTTGAAAACTTCTCAATATTAGGTTTTAAACTTGTTGACGCCAAGAACAAGATGATTATCAGTTAATCTTGTTCTCAAATTGGTCTTGGTTTGTTTCAATTTGGAAAATAATTGCTCCCATTAATAACTGCTTCCAAACAATGATGGCACTTTTCTTTGCATGATTCACCAAGTTGCTATGCTTTCCAATTGGAAAAATATATTTTGTTTAGAAATCAATGAAACCTCTTTAGAATAAAATTGAGATCTCAATAAAATTTGCATATCAATCAATTCCATTTGAAAATATAATGTTTCAATCTACAACTCCACACCAAATGGTAGCGCGAACAATTTAAACTTTTTTGCAAGAAGACAAAAGTCAGCAAATCGTGATGCAAATTCCTTTCTCAAATCCTGGATTACATTCACAAATACCTCTGAATCGTGTAGATTGACATGATGGAAAATGCACATGATTTTTATTTCGAAGTTGATGTTTCCACAACAGTAGCTTTTTTCAAAGGCAACAATAGGGTTACATATTTTATTTACGAGCTGAGGTTTACCTTGAAATTTAAATGAATCACAATATCTACAATAATTAACAAAGTCGAAAGCCTATCAGGGTCTCGAAAATGTGAACTATCTACGTTTGATTTAGAGAAATATCGCCATCTCTTTGTGCAATGAAAGCACTCTGTTTAGCATTGACCCTCGGCTAAGTCAGTGTACATCGCAGAAGTAAGCAAGGTCATCATATTTTGGCTTAGTATCTAGCAAAACTGTTTAAATTGAAGATTATTTTATGTACGAGATAGGATACGACACACAACAATATCCATAAAATTGTTAAATTTCAGAAACTTCGCGCACAATGTCTCTTGGATAATGAAATGAATTTTAACAAGTTTAAGTGCGTTATCAAAGCTTTTCATATGTTTTTGTAGTAGTGCAACAAAGCCTTTTTTGTGATGCCAATTAGCTTAAAAAAAATCAGACTTGATTTCTGGTATCATTTTCAACAAAGCTTCAAAGATATATGCTTCGTTTACGGTTTCCTTCATAGGAATTAACTGAATAAATTCTTCAAAGATCTGAAAAGCGGAAATAGCCATCTGTAAATTTTTCATCTTTTCAGCGATGCGTTTATAGACTTCATAACTGGCAATTATTCTTACCATATTTTCGTCTTCTCTCTTTTTAACAAATAACGTTTGTTTTCCTTTCTTGTGAAGTAAATTTCCTAAATTTTCACAATAGTGCGTCTCGTAATGTCGCCTAATATTTTCTACCTTATTTATAGCAATGCTTTCTAGACATATAAGACAAACCTGGTTTCCGCTGTGCGTGATGCAGAAGTAATCTAATTTTCAAGGATCTTGGAAAATTCGGCATTCAGCATTTACCTCTCTTCGTTTTGCATCCATCGTCATCGAACTTTTTTCCTACGAATAAAAATTACAAGTTAAATTAAAAAAAAAAAAAAAAAAAACAATTACTGTTTTGTACAACAATGAGCCGAATTGCAAGAATACAGAGCCAAATTATACAAATATGTAGAGGTTAATTTTATAAATGTTTAACCAAATTAATCGTTGTTTAATTAGTATAATACAATTTTTTAACCAATTTTAATGGCAGGCGTTTTAATGTATTGAAAGCCTTGTCATAAAACCAGTTGGTTAATAACTTTGCTATAACTTGTATATATAATAATTATTATTATGCTTGTGTTGTGTGGGCGGAAGTGATGTGTGAAGCCCTGCGTACGCGACGCATTTTAAATTGTGGTTTTGCTGTCATAGCGTTCATATCCGGTTGGTGGACATTCGATACGGTGAATCAGAAGATTTGTGGAAGAATGTAACAGCAGACCTTTAATTGTATTCGAAAGCCTCGTCTCTCATATTACAATAAATTTAAATTTTAAATAAATACGAAGGATGTAGAAAAATGTTCATACCTCAGCTGGCCGGAAAATCACAATTTTCTATGTTCATTAGCAGGCACTGATGCGCAAGACTCGACCCTGTTTGAGTCGTCAAATTTTAAAATAAAAACAAATAATGCAACTTGAGTTAAAGTCGAATTATGAGCCAACTACAATAAAATTATTTACAATATTTTAAAAATGGAAAGTTAAAAAATGTTCATTGCAAAGCAAACATATGATCAAATAATTTTGAATTTAATCTATACCTTTTCAACTTCAAAATGGACTTATTTTCAAGTAAAAAAATTAATCAACTTCAAAATGGAACAATCAACTTCAAATTGGATGGATCAACTTCAAAATGGATTAATCAATTTTACAAGGCCGAAATTCGAGGGCATCCATCGAGGATAGAACTGACTATTCAGTCGTAATGAATTTAGCGAGGTAAGCTTGCTATCCATACACCGCCTCGAGGTGCCCTCCCTTACCCCTATATCTCGAAGATTTCAGATAAAAAATTAGTTAATAATTAAGTGTGAAGAAACGAACTTTTTGATCTCCCCTGAATGTAGCTAATCCTAATTGCCAACCTCGAGGTAGTATGTAGACCATAGGAAAGTTTCATAGTAGCTTTTAAACTTGGTGTTTTAAGGCCAGAAAATGTGAGACTGATATTCCGTAGACGCATTGGGATAGGTAAATATGCATTCGTTCGGAAAAGTATGAACCCAATTATTCTTCAGAGCGTTCACCCAGCAGAGAAGACTAACGTTCTATCATTCATCATACAGCCTTTGCTGGCAACTAGTCTAGAACAAGAACAACTCTGTATTTAAAAATCTTGTTTAGCCACAAATAGAAAACAAATCCTGTGTAGCCTAAGAAATAGAAAAAAAGGCATGGCTGGAACCAAACAAAAGGGTACGAAAGTGTTATGTAATATCTATCCTCCTGTATGGCAGTGAATGTTGCGCAATCCCATTAAAGATTAAAAAAAGACCTGATGCAATAGAAATATGATTCTACAGAAAGATGCTGAGTATACCATGGACTGAACCTGTGAGCCTAGATGAAATTTTAGAGAAAATGGAAACAGAAAGTAAACTAATATTTAACATCAGGAAGAGGCAGTTGACGTTTCTAGGTCTCATAATGAGGAAAAAAGGCTTGGAAAATATGATACTCACAGAACAGACTGAATTCAAAAGAGACAGAGGAAAACAATATGTTACATACTTAGTGAGCTTGAGTAAATAGATGGCGGAACAGGGTTTAGGAGAAATAACAGAGAGACAAAATTTATTAAGAGCTGTAAGGTGCAGGAAGTTGTGAAGGGCCATGATCGCCTACATCCTGAGGAGACACGGCAAATAAAGAAGCTTATTATTAAGTCAAGTATACATTAGTGAGGCATCCAGCAAGGATCGAACGCGTAACAGGGGATTTGTAGTCTAGCTTACTAACCATTATACTGCCACTCGTCTATACGTGTCACGGCAACATCTGCTATAAACAATTGTCTGAAATTATATATAATAAATGAACACTGCGAAGAGAGCGTCCGTTTGGATGGTTCTAATAATAGTCAATACTAGAAAATAGTTTAAAGATGGCAAGCAGATAGAAAAGGATTCTGGGTAAACTAAACTTTGTTCTATCCGCCTGGGCCTTCACGAAAATATGAGAACTGCATGTGATGTCGAATTGTCAGTGATGGATCGCTCCTATAGCGGGGTCGACCGAAAAATTGTCTGTTTGGCACACAAGAGCAGTCTGCAACGTATTTCTTTTCCTTGATTGACCTCAGCGTTTACCTCTTTCGAGTTCAAATTTATACCAAATGATTAATCATGCCAGGCATATACTGCATTCAGTGAGGCTGTATGTCAGACGAAACCAAGTAATGTCTGTTTGTTTTATGAACGGCGTTTGTCACACGTTATTAGAACTCATGAATTGACGCTTATTGCAGTATTAACAGGATGTTTGCAAACAATGGATGATTAATTCATACCGTTTATTGAGAGTCGGGAAAACAAGAAACAAGAAATATTGAGAATGCAAAAAAAAAAAATGGTATTAATTTGGCCATACAAAACAGAACACAGAATAAAAATTCGTTTTGCCTCTCGTAAGAAGCAAAACTAATTTTAATAAGCGAGAACAAATTCTTGTCAAAGATCATCATTTTGCAAGATATATTTCGCTCGTATTAGCCATTATGGGATCGCTTTCGAATGCCATTCATTTTTTTACGAATTATCAACCCTTCGCAGGTTATTTTTATTTTTTTAATCACCCCAAGCAAGGCGAGAAGCCACTAGGACGCAATGGGTTACAGAAAATTTGGAGTAAGATTGGAGTGATAGAAGAAAGGGTTAGGAGAAGGGTAGTGGATAGATCAAGGCAACTGGAGATGTCGATCGACATTACACTTGAATAGCTGGAGATTATAGCTAGGACGAAAACTAGAATAGGGAAGGAGTTCCACAGGCTTAAAGAGGAACAACGACATGAAGCTATTGGACAAGAAGACCCTGGCTACATTTAGGAGTTTCGACAGTGAAGGGGTTGAGAGCGGGATGCCTCCTCGTAGGACGCTTGAACTCATGAACTGGGAACCAGCGAATGCAGCTCCTCGGAGCAATTGCCATGAAAGTATTTGTAAAACAGAGAGAGAGAGAGAGAGAGAGAGAGAGAGAGAGAGAGAGAGAGAGAGAGGCGACGGCGCGTCTGTGAGAAAACGATTGTAGACGAGATGCCAGAGGAGGGCCAATTATATTGCATATCCGCCTCTGGAATCTATCAAGAACCCCCTCAAAAACAGAAGTGGCTCCAGACCATATATGGCAGCAATACTCCATGCAAGGGCGAATTGTTGATTTGTAGATCTGGAGGATCAATTCCGGGGAGAAAAATTTCCTGGCGCGGCACAGGAAGCCAACTTTCCTTGCGGTGGACGAAGCAATTGACTCAATGTATTTGTTCCATCTCAGGTCAGCAGTCAACGTGAGACCGAGCAGAACGCCATATAATATTTTAGATTGTAAGAATTTTTTTTAGCTAATAATGGTTCAGTGATACAAGCCTTACTAATTACTAATTAACCCATAGCTGTGGGGAGAGGTGGATTCATACCTTCACTGGTGGTATTTTCGCGTAAGTGAATATAACGAACCCAACTGGAAATGGAACTCCGATTAACAATTCCTAGCCATAATCAATTACGCCAACCGCACATCCAAGCTTACAGCACCTGGTATTCTCAAACGGTCACCCATCTAGGTACTGACGAGGCCCGACGTTGCTTAATTTCGGTGATCATACGGAATACGGTGTTCCAATGTAATGTAGCCATAAGCCACTTGTCATTTGAAACTGGTGACCAAGAAGTGGTCACCCACGACTCTTAAATGAACATTCCATACCACGGAAGCTTTCTACATAATGTAGCAACACCCTTACTAATTTGTTGTAAGAAATCGCCGATATACTTATATTTTAATTTAATTCCGCATTTTTTGCTCAAGCCAATATTTTTAAGCTAACATTTTTTCCTCATTCAATTTAAATTGTTGGTATTCATGGTCGAGACGTCGTTTGACACAAGACTAAAACATGTATTTAATACCAAGGGAGCTTTCTACGTAGTGCAGCAACACTTGTACTATTTTGATTTTATAAACCGCAAACAGATTCAGTTCTTATTTTTTTTAATTACGTTTTCAACGTTTATTCACACCAGTTGATCGACAATTTTCGTCTGTGAAATTAAATTGTGCATACCCCTGTTCAGGACGTGGCTTGGCACAACATTAATGAACATTTCATAACACGGGAGATGTCTACATAATGTAGCAACGCCTGTATTATTTTTTATCATAGAAATCGGTGGTTATTTTTAATTCCATTCATTATTTTATATTCATTCACATCGATGATCACTATTTTCTTCAACCGTCAAATTAAATTGTACAGATTCCTGTTAAAGATATGGTTTCACACTGGAATCAAACTAGTGTTCGATGCTACGGAAGCTTTCTACATAATGTAGCATCGATAGTACTATATAAATTGCTGATAGTCAGATTGGATTCTTATTTTTTTATTCTACAGCTTGTTTTTACACCAGATGATTGACATTTTCTTTGTATGTCATAAATTGTGGGGATTCACGATCAACGACTGGTTTAACATAAAACTCAAAATTGCATTCCATGCAACGAAAGCTTTTCTTCATAATACCGGTAATATTTGGAGCAGAAAAGCCGGTAGCAACTTGATTTACCATTGTATACCTAACTGCTTTCTTTTTCTACCTCACTCATATTGAATACAGAGAGGTGGTAATATTGGTTTAAGTTGTTCAAGGTTCTATGTATTTTCCCTATTCCATATCCTTTCTATATAAAATGCGTGGAATATAAAAAAAATAATTAATCTCAGAATTATGGAAAACTGAGGACTATGTTTTATGAAAAATGTATTTCTTTAAAAAGGTTTGATCAAAAAGTATCGCGATTGTTACTATGGTAACGGAGTTAAATTATGCAGAATGAAGCTGGTTGGCAAAGATTGACATGCGCGCTGAGTTATAATAGGTTTTCATATATTACCATTCACAGTTAGGATTGATATAGTCATTTTTTGACCGCCCGTTCACGTAGACAAACTCCCCCCCCCCACCGAGTCGTTCCGATGCTACCCGTTCGAGATACTAGCCGCGCTTTGTGATGTTAATAAGAGTAGAGAGTTGGGAGGAGGAAGAGTCAAGAGGAAGTGATGGTCTGTTGATTTGACATGGTGGAAGTTGTCTCGTGATTCACTTTGCCTTTCGACCCAGTGAAGCCCTGAAATTTTTTTTTTTTTTGCGGCCTCAGCCGAGATTGAACTCACTACACCTTTTCAGTCACTATCTTCAATACTTTGATTGGTGTAGTTCATAATCTTGTCAATAGCTGAATTCTAGGGCTATCAAGGGTGTTTTTATCGCGACACCAACACTAAATGGATTGCCAACCAAGGCTCAGAGAGACTCCATTCACCCTCCGCAGGTTTTGAATTCAGAGTTTTCCTTCTCCTAGACCATGAATTCAGAGTTTTCCTTCTCCTAGACCAGTTGCCATCCAAGGCTATAGAACCCAGCTATTTACCCATAGCTGGAGGGAGAAGAAGAGGATTCACACCTTTCCCAAGCGTTTTAGCACGTAAGTGAATGTAATGGATTCGACTGGAATTCGAACTCGGTTCTCTGATTCTTCAATCCAAGCCGCTATCCATTACTCCACCGTGCCTCCTTGAAATAAACAAGTAAATATACTGGAAACAGGGTTCATGTAATCATTTCTCGCCGCGTCGTTTATTTTTCAAGCAAGAAGCAGACTATTCCTAGCTTTTTTGGTAAACACACACCCACACACACACACACACACAAAATGAAACACAACGTGGTGTAGCCATTAATGGTTCGACGGAAATCTAGTTGAGTACCCTGTTGTATTTTGACAGAAGTCGATCATGCGAAATTGTTAGGTTATGTTCATTTAATTTAATTATTACAACCTGTTGGCTTATTGAATGTTGAATAGAATTTTCATACAGCAATAATCACAATGAAGTAATAATAAAAAACTGTTTAAAACATTACAGAAAAAGTTACATCGTAATCGAAAACATCAATAAATCTTTGAAAATACGTGTAAAATTCGAATCTTCCTGTTCTTTACTTGCTTTTTCTTCAGCATCTTTTTGGTCATCGGGTTTCCTGTTAAGCCCACAACATTCGGATCTCTGCATATTCTTTTTCTTTTGATAGCAACGTCTGATATTTCCTTCCATAATTAATAGATGAGCAGACATAGGTCCGGTTTATATTTGAGCCAAAATGTAGATATGAATCAAGTTAACACTTGAGTTTAAAGATAGATAGGTTAGATTTAAACTTGAGTTTAAAATCATTCATTGACTGAAGGAGGCTTGACCCACTGTGAAGAATGGAGTCTGCGTATTTTCTGCTAAGCTGATCGGAGGAGAAAACATGTTATTTTCAAGTGGAATGGACATCTTGAAGTGGGTCATACAAACATTTTAGCTTAAGTTAGGTTGTTTGATTTAATGAAATACAAATCTTGTTGGATTATAAAATGTCGCATATAATAGGATAAAAAATCAATCTTAATAGATAAGAAGATATAGGTTCATTTCATAAATAAGTTAAAAGCAGAACGCTTTATGTAGTGAATAAAGATAGAAATATGTCTAGTCTACAGAGGAGTCTGCCAGGGCCGATGTCATGGTCCCGTACCCAGCCGAATCTATGATACCACACAACACTGCATCTCAATTTTCATAAGGTATTATTCATATACGAGGGTCATTCAATAAATAAGGTCAATTTTTCGGTATAAGAACTTCTAATACAGATAAAAGCTTACTTTTTTTATTTTTCAACGTAGTCTTCCAGCACTTTCACACACTTTTCCCATCTGTGCAGAAGCTTCCGTATTCCCTCAGCGTAAAAATCTTTGGACTGATGTCTCAGCCAGTCGCTCACAACACTTTTGACTTCATCGTCACTTTTAAACTTCGTGCCTCTCGTGAACGCTTTCAAAGGACCAAACAGGTGAAAGTCTGAAGGGGGCAAGGTCTGGGCTGTAAGGGGGGTGAGGGAGCAGTTCCCAGCCCAGCTCGTTGATGGTCTGCACCGTTTGGGCTGCTGTGTGAGGCCTTGCGTTGTCATGATGCAAGATGACTCCTTCTGACTAATGACCTCTGCGTTTGTTCTTTATGTCTTTCTTGATCTGCCTCAGTAGTTCACAGTAGTTCTTCTGTCAGACTGAATGAGGTCATTGACGGATTCGATCACCTCAGGAGACCTCACTTCTGTAGGCCTCACAGGCCTGTCTTCATCCTCAACACTGCTCCGTCCTTCTTTAAACAATTTAGCCCACTTGTAGACACTTTTTTGGCTGAAACATGTGGCACCATACACAGTTGACATTCTCCTATGAATTTCAACTGGTTTGCACCCTTCAGCAACCAAAAACTTGATAACTGACCGTTGTTCAATCCTGGAGCATGCTTCTTGGTCGGCCATCTTTGTTAATCGCCAAAACTCTCAAAGTTATTTTTTTTAATCTGCAAAAGAAATTAAATCCATGTGAAAAAGAAGTAAAAAAAAAATAAATAAATAAATAAAAAAAGTAAGCTTCTATCTGTATTAGAAGTCCTTATACCGAAAAATTCACCGTATTTATTGAATGACCCTCGTATAATACAAATTTTGTTGTAACCTAATTCTGTACAATAATGTATCATATGCAATATAGGTGAACAATTCAACTAGGAACAATTTAAATAAATACAATGTATCTACATGCAAATTAGAGACATGTCATAATAGATCATTCCATCTTAAATAAGTCAACAATGTTTTGCCGCAATTTTGAACATCAACTTTTTCTTGTTAAAAAGTTGCATAATTTTAATCTATTCAACATAAAGGATAACGAATAGTGAATTTTATATAGCGTTTTTTCCGATACTTAGTTTGACAAAATAAAGTCACTTATTTAGACAAAAAAAAAGAAGAAGAACCCAGAATGATGTTAAAATTCTTGGCAATTTTTGATGATTTTAATAGTCAGTTTTTATAGTTTAAGTTGTAACGTATATAACTATCGGCAGAAAAACGTTTAAAAAAAGTTGATAGCGTGGGTCACAAAGTACTGCCCGGGGTGACCAATCAAGTTTGGGTCCCCCGGTAATACACACCGTCTCTGGAGTCTGCAGTCATCTACCCGGAGGATTAAGGGAGACTTACTTCTCTTCAAAGAATACAGTCAGAGAATTCTAAACTTCATCAACAGAACGCAAAAACATATCATCAAATAACCAGAAGACTCTGTTGATCCAAGATAGGCAACGATGGCTAATGACTGTGAACAACAAAAAATATAATATATTGAAAAATATATGATAGAGTAGTGCGTGTGTAAAAGTACGGCGAAATGGTAAGAGCTAGTTAAAATATAAGGTATGTGCTCTAGACGTACTGAAATTGTGAAGAGTATTGTGGGGCCCATAATGAAACCGACATTAGAATAAGCTTGCAAAGCTATTTTAAATCGATGCATTTAACGACATATCAACTTTTCTTGGCTTACTTAACGTTGTGTAGAAATCTTACAGAATAAGAAACAAAACAAATTAATAGATAGACCCGCGTCTCAGAGGCATGGAAATTGGGAAACAAATACTTGTGGCGCACATAATGATAAGAACACTAGAATAAGCCCCCAAACTATCGTACAGAGATGAAGATAATCAGTGATCCGGAGAAGAGAAAAGGTGAGATGGTGAAAATGAAACGAATAATGTTAATGATTTTTTCAGGTCATTTGATAGCATTTGTTCATGAGCAATGACCACTAGATTACTCGTGAGAATACAAATGATAAAATTAATGAAGTATAACGCATAAGATTATCTATCTATCTATCTATCTATCTATCTATATATATATATATATATATATATATGTGTGTGTGTGTGTGTGTGTGTGTGTGTGTGTGTGTGTGTGTGTGAAAAGTGTATATAAATATAAATAAAATATATATGTATAATTATTTATATATTATATATATGAAGCCAAGGGTCACAAACTCACATCTATCCAAATAAATATATATATATATATATATATATATATATATATATATATATATATATATATATATATATATACATACACACACACATATATATATATCAGAATAACAACATTCATTGACACGGTATGCACAAGAACAAAGACAACGTCCATGGCATTTTATTAATGCTACTGCTAATAAAAATTCCAACGCCATTCATAACAACAATAGGTAAAGGGAGAAAGAAGAAAAAAGTAACAGCAATAATATTACTTGATGTGGTTATCGGGAAATGGATCTGGCGTGCGGAGTCCAAATTTCATTCGCGGCCGTTGCGCTCATTTCGTGCAAATACTCTTGGAAAAAAAGGTATGAATCAATCTCTTCTTGCCCCCAGCTAGGTATAAATAGCGGAGAAGTTCTCAACTTCTAATTCAAAATCTATTTACTACAGAAAGCGCAACATCAACGCCTCTCGTGAAGAAGCTGGTCCTACGCTTCACACGGTAGTCTGCATATAGAGCGTGTCCCAAAAGTCACGCAACAATTGGCAGCAAAAATACACTTGTGAAATATCAACCAGAGAAAATTGGCATGAAGTCATCTTCCATAATTGGAGCAATAAGATTTTTTATAATATATTGTCACATGATTAGATTTGGTAAATAAATAAGATTTACAAGGTTATTAAAGGTAATGTGACTCTTGGAACACTTTTGTATGTATATATATATATATATATATATATATATATATATATATATATATATATATATATATATATAGTTAAATTCCCAGATGAATTCTGTGGACAAGACAGATTGGTATCAAATGACAATTGGAAAAAATCATACATTTTGCCGACGCGTTTCGTCTTCCGACTTTTTCAAGGCAAAAATGAAATGGAAATGTTTTTGTTGTTATAGTTACATTAAAATTCAAAATTAAAAAGATAGACGCTTGTGTCTAAGCCTTTTTTCTGGTTAATGTAAATTACCTTTATAGTAAGGGATTATTATTATTATTATTATTATTTTTAAAGCGTCTATCTTTTTCATTTTGAATGTAACTATAACAGCAAAAACATTTCGATTTCATTTTTGCCTTGAAAAAGTCGGAAGACGAAACGCGTCGGCAAAATGTATGATTTTTTTCCAATTGTCATTTGATACCATATATATATATAACATTATATATTACATTATATATATATATTACATTATATATATATCATATATTACATTATATAAACATGTAATATATATATAATATATATATATATAATATATGTATGTATATATTATATATATATCTGTGTATATATATAGTATTTGTATTATATATATAATATAAATATTATATATAGATTATATATAATATATATATATTATATATAAACAAAGTAGGGACTCTTGGGAATATTTTCCTTACTGTTGAAATACGAAGGGAATGAGAAATATTCATGCTATTGCAAGTGGTATGATGAGTCTTAACGGTGAATGTGTAGTATTAAGGAATTAAGCTTGTCAGAACATTTGCCATGGATAGTGTGAGAATAGCAGTGATGCTGATAGGTTTTTAATGTAGTGAGTTATCAGGACCTACTGGTGGTGATTTATGTGTCCCTGGGAAATCCAAAGTTACTTAATATTTTGTGTTATCTGCAGGGTTATCTGCCAGTTATTTTTTTTTTACCATCGTCCAAAGAAAGAATGTTAATCATGCCGATGATGGGACGCATTAGTCTTTCCCAACCTAGATGATTAAAAAAGAAAAAAAAATATTCTGTCAATTTAAGAGATTAATTCAATTGACAGAAAAGTTTAATTAAAATATTCATACCTACGACAGCTTTTACACTTAATTACAGTCTAATTAAGAAACTATATTTTTGGAGAATTATGACAGAACAAAGTTTTTAAATTGACAGAACAAAAGCTGTTTTTTTCCAACTGAATCAATAAATTTAAAGCAAAAATATCATTTTAAGCAAGTGTAGGTAAACTTTTATTAGTTCAGAAGCGTCAAATAAATAGATAAATAAATAAAACAAAGAACAAAAACAAAAACAAAAAAACAATTAAAAAACAATATGCTATTTGGTCACTCCGGGTAAAGTAAAGTAAATACCGAAGCTATTTTGCTGGTCCCGGTAAAATAGATGTTATGAATTATCTAGAGTGATCTCCCCTTGTTTAATTACACTCAATTTCTTTTTACTGGGATTATAAACTGACACTATACGCGAACATTGTATTCTCAGTTGAATAAAGCTTTCTTAAAATCTATACCTGCGTACTTTTGTCCTTACAATAGACACCAGAGCTATTTTGCCGGTAAATATAGTATTTGAGAACTAAGGCTATTTTTGAGATCTCAGTGACTATGCGAGCTGTGTAGGCAGGGCTTGGACAACATGGATTCTGTAAGTCTTAGACTGTTGTCTTCAGTGGGTGCGCCTAGAGGGTATTGGCAAAAGAACCATTCCCAAGACCAAGTTTTGTATTTGTACAGACTTATGTCTGAAGCACTTAAAATATTCAGAAACTTCTATATTTCTTTCAATAATCGATGACGAATAAATGATTTTAACTTGTGTTTTAACAATTGATGATGGAAATGATTTTAAACTGTCTTAACAATTGATGTTGAAAATAAATAAACCGTGTGCTGTTATTTTTAACATTACTTGCCTTCATGATAGTAAAAATAATTGCCGGAAAAACAAGCTGGGCGGGGGGTCTATTTTATCAGGACTGCCAAAATAGCCTCTTCCAATATATATATATATATATATATATATATATATATAAACAAATGAAGAAGGTTTTTGGTAAGGTAACACTGATGTCTATTTTATGTCACCCACATATCCAATCGGCCAATGAAAGAAGGAAAAGGGTAAGTGAAAGAAAGAAAGGAAGAAAGGAAGAACTAGTCAAAAGAATTTGAAAGAATAACATCAAATGATTAATGCAGTGTTTATTATTTAAAATTACAAAAGCTATTGGCCTCCCTATTGGCTGTACCAACCCATACAGGAAATTCTTTGTTTAAACACATTTTAAGCTGTTATGATGTTGATTTGGGGTTAGTAAAGACAAACGCCAAATAACACGTAACAATAAAAAGGGGTTTATTCGGTTGGTAAGTAGGTACAGAAATCGCCTGAGTAGTCTATAACTAGCTCAGCTAAGAACTTCTCTGTCTTTTGACATGCCACTATTTAAAGTCTTTGTAGACGAGTTCATCTTCAAGAGGGGTGGTAGGTTTCCTACACAACATAAGACCTATCAAATGTTACTGGAAAGTTGAGTTAAAAGAAAGAGCCATGGCATGTGGAACTAAAAAATCTATCCCGGTGGACGAAATAAAGGGTTCGATTCAAAATTCCAATCACCTAAAGTAAGCTGGTCAAAACGTTGTGAATATGGCAATGAGAATAACATTTCCAATAATGTAAGTAACCCAAGAAGATATATCTACACCGTATGAATTTTATTTTGGAATGATATCTACATAGTAAAACAGGTGCTACCTTGGGTTGTTATCCTTCTTTTCCTTGTGGATAACAATCCAAAGTAACACCATGTTCATTCCAAATCATAATTTCTATGGTGTAGACATTTTAGAAAATAGATAAAAGAAAAGTTTAATATGTTAATTACATTTTCTTTATGATATATGTTATGTAGATATCATTCCAAAATAAAATTTGTAAACTGTAGATATTTCTTATTTGTAGATTACAAACCAAAGTAGATACAGTGTAACCCGGATATAAGAGAGTTGTCGGGAACGGAGAAGAAGTCTCTTATATCCGAGTTTCTCTTATATCCGGGTTTCTCTTATATCCGGGTTTCTCTTATATCCGGGTTTGGTCTATTTTGTTTAGGTTAACACAGGCTCTAATTTGGGACCAGAGAAAATATCTTTTATATCCGGGTTTCTCTTATATCAGGGTCTCTTATATCCGGGTTAGATATTTATTCTCTTCCTTTATGAAAGGTTTCTGCAAGGTACATCTTTTAGATCTGTTCCTTTTTATAAAGCCCCCCCTATAACTGCGTAAAAAATGATCATAAAAACCTTCACTGTATATACTAGAGTATATACAAGTTAAAATAAACTGTTCGAAAATAAACATATACAGTGTAACCCGGATATAAGAGAAACCCGGATACAAGAGAGATTTTCTCTGGTCCCAAATTAGAGCCAATACTTACCTAAACAAAATAGACCAAACCCGGATATAAGAGAAACCCGGATATAAGAGACTTCTTCTCCGGTCCCGAAAACCCTTATATCCGGGTTACACTGTATAATTGACAAATTATGAAATTCCTCTCGATATTGATTATAAAAAAAAATAAAAATTGCAACATTAATTATTGATTATAAAAGACGAAAATGAAGTTTATGGATTTATAAAAATTAATTAATTATCGATTATAATTTTACTTCAAACTCTACTATCCCCAAATTATTATTTATATGAATTTACTTAAATCTGTACTTTCCTCAAATTATTTAATTATAAACATTTACTTCAGTATCCAGTCCCCAGATTTATAAACATTTACATTTACGTCCCCAATTAATAATTATATGTATTTACTTCACTGTCCACTGTCGCCTAAATTTGAAGTTTCTATTTTAAACAATCGAAAACTATTATATATGCAATTATTCAAGACAGTATGCTCTTCTTGTTGGTGGTTATACATAGAACTTTTTGTTGAACCTCCCACTAGACCCCTTTCAGTATCTTTCGGCGTACACCATCATGTTTAGAGTCTACTTTAAGTGATTCTCAAGAGTACCTCGTCAAAAATCATTATGTGCTGTCAGAATTTGACATACGAGAGACCGGCTCTAAGTCGGAAGTAAAATAAGTCATTCTTTTCGAGTAAGAAAAATGTCATATTCTGGTATTTTTTCCCCAAGAACAAAGGTGATGCCAGAAAGACAAAATCTGTAGAATATGAAAAATCCCCAGAAGGAAAATGATAAAATACTTTTAAAAATAATTGGCCTCATTGGTTAATTACAATTGTAGTCACGATTTAACCCCCAAAAAAAAAAACCCCGAAAACTATTACATGCTTTATTCAGACCAGCAAGCTCAAATCGGTCGTTACACTCACAATGTTTCGGCACGATACGTTTTTCTGCAGATGTCCGTCGGCGGACTCGTTAACGTTCTCAGAAATTTCGTTTGCTTTGGTTATTTAATGCCGACAAGATTTCCACTGTTGTTAATATTAATGTATTGCTGATATTTTTTCCCGAATGGATTGCTGGTAATGTTTTTTTTTTTTTTTTTTTCAAAAATGTAGTGCTGTTAATATTTTTCTTCAAAAATATATTGCTGGTAATATTTTCTTCCCAAAATATATTCCTGATAATACTTTTTTCAAAAATGTAGAGCTGATATTTTTTTCCAAAATCTATTTTTTATTTTTTTTTTAAATATATTGCTGGTAAAAATGTATTCCTGGAAATAATTTTGTCTTCAAAAATGTTAATAATTGGTGATAATAATGTTTTTACAAAAAATGATTGCTGGTATTAAAACCTATTTTTACACTTTCAAAGTGTTTTGACCCCAGTTTGGGAGTTAACTATTTGGCCTTATCTTAGGCCCTAACATGTGCTACCATCGCAGGTCAGAGTGGATCTAGGAACACCAGCAGTTAATAGGTGATTTCACGCTTTTCAAACCTTGCTGTTAGATGTAGTTTATCGTCTTACCCAGGACAGTCAGAATATTGGATCTATCAATAAGACATATAACAACGATAAGACTTCCCAAAAATTCCTGTATAAAGCATCAAAGATTGATTCGTTTTCTACAGCGTGTTATTTGAAGCCAGAAAATATTTTTAGATTGAAATATTTTTTAGGAAATAATAATGATTTCATATTATATTTCTTACTAATTAACCCATAGCTGGGGTAAGATGCAGTAGATTCACACCTTTCCCAAAAGTAAGTAAACATAAATGCATATAAGGAAACCAACTGGAATTGGAACTTGACTCACCGAATAACAGTTCAGAATCATTTTCCATTACACCGACCGCAATTTTCTTATCTGATATCCCAAAGAGGTCACTCATCTAGGCTGGACTGTACTTAACTCCAGTGATGGTACGGGATCCGGTGTTTTAGCGTCGTTTGACCGTAATGGCGAATGTCAAAACCTATTAGAACTGAATACGCGGTTAAATAATCACTAGCATGAGATATAGTGATTTTCCAAACGTAGCTTAGATGTGGCACAAGGCCCTAATAAGGGGCACCCAGTGAGTATTGAACTCACTACTCAGTCGTAATTGTTCTAGCCAGACAAGCTTGCTAACCATTACACCAGGTCGAGGTAACGAGTTCTTTCCTATTTTCTATATATTTTCACATGTTCTTTTTCTATGTGCTCGAAAGTCGAACTTCAGGACGTGGTTGATTATGGCTCTCCACAATTTCCTTAGTAAAGCCTTTAGTAAACTTTGCCGTTTTGCTATATCCCCTTATCCCTGTTACGTCAACCATTTACCCAAACGCGTTAGATTATGCGCAGCTTTTCTCTGTCCCTCTTGCTCGCAATATGCCCCATGTGTGTTAAATTTTCGAAACCCTCTTTCCTTATTATCTGCGCTAAAATTTTCAACTGTCTCTTTCTGCTTTTAAGTACAAGTATCCGTTTTGTTTCCATTTTGCCTAAAACTTCGTCGTTGCTCACATGATCGATCCATGGTGTTATCAGTATCCTCCAGTAGAAGCACATATATGTTGCTTTAAGCCACATCCTAATCTATGACGATATTGTCTACCATTCATTACTATATAGGCGGAATGATATTAGCTAAGGGCATGGCACACTTTTCTTTGTTTCTAACCACATTTTTCTGTTTCTTAATATTTTGCTTAGCTTTTTATTGAAAGTGTAAAATCGTCTTATAATCTTGTGAATGATTTCCCGCCTGTACAAGGGCACTCGTTGTTAGAGGATTGTAGAGTAAGAGGCATCACTTCACGTAAGGAGATAATGCCTCCAAGAAGCGTGAAATGAAGAAAGTGGAGGAAAGAAAAAGGCTTTAGAAGAAACCGGAAACCCTATCCTAAACAGAAAACAAGAGATAACCATCTCAGAAGACCGCGGAGGAGTATGAACCGGATGATACACAAACCTATCTACACCTATCGAAGAAAAATTGTACGTCAATAGTAAATAAAATTTCTGAATTTCAGGTGAGTTGATATAGATTTAAGAAGGAACCTGAAATCCAATCGTAAACCGTAAAAGAGGGATAAACCTTTCCTCCTGTTCAAAAAACCTGGGAGAAGTGTGAACCGGACTATAGTTGAACATATCTACTCCTATTGAAGGAAAATATATAAATAAAAATAAAACGATAAATAGTAAATAAAATTTCAGTGTTTAAGTAGAGACGTTAGAAGTATAGAGTTGAAGGGGACTTAAGAAGGAACCTGAAACCAATTCGTAAACAGGAAACAAGGGATAAACCTCTACTCCTGTTCATAAACCCTGGTAGACATGTGAATCGGACTATAGGTGAATATATTTACTCCTATTGAAGGAAAATAAATAAAAATAAAAATAAAATAAATAGTAAATAAAATTTCAGTGCTTAAGCAGAGACTTTAGAAGTATAGACTGTAGAAGGAACTGGAAATGCAATCCAAAACAGGAATCAGCAGATAAAGCTCTACTCCTGTTCAAAAACCCTGGGAGGCATATGAACCGGACTATAGGTGAACATATCTACTCTTATTGAAGGAAAATGATAAATAAAAATTAAAAAAAAAATAAATAGTAAATAAAATTTCAGTGCTTAAGCAGAGATGTTAGAAGTATAGACTTTAGAAAAAACCGGAAACCCAATCCAAAACAAAAATCAGGAGAAAATCTTCTACTCCTGTTCAAAAGACCGGCGAGCATTTTAAATTGGACGTCAGTCAAATCTAGTCGGAAATGCGACAGGTGATGGTGATTCTGGAAGAGAGAATTTCAGATTGTTTTGCAACGTGAAAGGGGTGCTTAATTTAAATTAGTCAAGTTGTTTTTACATGGTTGGAGATTTTCCAGAGCAGTCTTAGAGATTGATGCTTTTTCTAATAAGATGATACATTTTGCTACAATCATTTAATAATTCAGAGGTCTCTCGGGTTTACTTTAAATAGTACAGATTAGGAACAGTTTTTTTATCGCTGGAACTTTTGTCTAGACCTAATAGAATTCAGTCTTTAAGAACAGGGAGAGCAAAACTGACAACAATGCCAGTGATATATATATATATATATATATATATATATATATATATATATATATATATATACTAGCAGTATATCCGTCTTCGATCGGATGTTTCATTGCTGGAAATTTTTGCCGTTCAATATTACTAACAACAATAGGGTGCAACTGAGGCACATCACCAAATGGGGAGGTATCAATTTGAATGGAGGGTTGATCCTAAAATGGACCGTTTTTGCGTTCTCAATCTTGTAAGAGAGAAACTTTTTCCATGGAATGTCAATTATAATAATATACGATAATTTTTATTTATAATATAATTTTTTTTATAATTCTAATAATCTTTTGCGTTAGGTTTCAACTCTCTAAATTGATTGTACACTGTTTTTTTACAGACATTAAATTTTGCCTTAGATTTTTGCGCAAAGTGTAAAAAATCAGTTTTTTCGATGTTTTACCTTCAAGGTTTTAATTTTTTCAGTCAATTTGGACTCAAAACCGGCACTGAAAAATTATCTATAAAAAAAAAAAATTCATCGAAATCAGATGAAAACTGTGGAAATGCATAAACAACACCCGGTCACACATGCACACACACATGCACACACATGCACACACAGACACATTTTATATAATATATATATATATATATTTTCCTTTTTCTTTTTTTTCGTATGTCTTTTCATTGTCTTTGATTTCAGCGTCCACTTTAAGAGTATTTCTTGATGGAACCACTTCGAAAATCATTATGTACTGTCAGAATTTGACGAACGGGTGTCTGGTTTTATAAGTTTGGCGAAAAAGACAGAATTCTCTTCTCCGGCTAGAAACATGTCATGTTTTAGCACTTTAAAGGCTTACGGCCATATGACGTTGAATCACCGGTTCTCGTACGATCATTGAAGTTAAGCAACGTCGAGCGTGATCAGTACCTAGAAGGGTTTGTTTTATATTTTTTTTACAGTATATCAATCTTAATAGGTTATTTAATGCTGACAAGAGTTTTCCGGTAGTTTCGTATGAATAGAATATTTATTAATATTTTTTTTTATTCTAAAAAATGTATAGCTGGTAATATTTTTTCAAAAAAGTATTGTTTGTATTTTCACTATAAAAATTACTTTCATAGTGTTTTGACCCCTGTTTAATACTTAAATATTTCCCCATAGCTGGGACCCTAACAGGTACTACCACCCGGGCCAGGATGGAGCTGGGAACAACAACAATTAAAACCTTCTAATCAGATGTTTCGCAGCATCATACCCAGGACGCCCTAGATGGGTGATTGCTTGGGAGTACAAGGTGCTGTAAGCTTGGATGTACGGCTCGTTTAATGGAAAATGTCTGGGAATTTGAAAGCTTCCTTCTGGATGTTGGTAATTTTCTTTTTTACTAAGAATTTTAACTTTAATATTTTGAATAACTACAAAACATTTTGCTTTTAAACTTGCCTTGAGAAAGTCGGATTGACAAAACACGTCGGCAGTGACTAAGAAATTGTCCAATTGTCTTTTTTTATTCAATTTGCCTTATCTTCTGAGAAATTTCACAATATGTCGACATGGAAAACTAAAACAAATTCTTTGTAAAAAAAAAAAAAAAAAAAAAAAAAAAAAAAAATCTACCAATATCCAGAAGGCAGCCTACAAAGGAGGGTTCACTTTTTAATATTTTGAATTTAATCTAACTAAAAAACATTTCTCTTTTAAACTTGCCTTGATAAAGTCTGATTGACGAAATTCGTCAAAATGTTTTACAATTGTCTTTTTTATCCAAATTGTCTTATCTGCAGAATTATTCTGAGAAATTTAACAATATGTCGACATAAAAAAGGAGTCTTATAAAGGCGTATTCGTTGATATGACAAAAATGGCTATGAGCGTTCCTTTTTTAATATTTTGAATAGCTACAAAACATTTCGCATTAAAACTTGCCTTGATAGAGGTTATATGCAAATTGAATAGCCTGTATTTCCAAATTCGATTTCCAACTTATAGTATAATTTGAAAATTCTCAGTAAAAAAAAAAGCGAAATAGTTTAAAATAATTATTAGGATTATAAACCTTTTTTTTAAAAAAAAATGAATAACAATCGTACGATTTACATTTTACCAATCGTATTGGCTTGTTCGTATCAGTGTTTGAATACAGAAAGTTATGTACTATTAAGTGTAATTATTAAGTTTGATATTTTATGCATTAACCTTATACAAGGGTCGTGCACCATTCAGAGTAGGAGTTTACTGAATGATGTGTATGATATCAATGAAAGCGGAGGTGGTAGGACGGGAAGATTTTGCGTGTCTGTTCCACAAAAAAGTAGTTCTTGGGGAACAGCTGAGTGGATTATTCTCTTTGCAATTGGAATACGGGAGAAATGAGGGTGATTCTAATTCGTTGACCTAACTTGATCGGTAAATGTCTGAGATGGAGCTCAACCAAATTTTTGCCATGGAAATAGGGATAGAGTATCAAGACATTTTCTCCGTTGCACTAGTTGAAAGATGCTGGGGAGTGGAGACTATGTCTTCCTCAAAAATATCGCATAAACCATTTTGAATTCTATCAAGACCGAAAAGTGAGCATTTAACAGTTCCAGCGCAGGTATTTCAGCACGGGAGGCGACATTTCATCACCGCCGATTCAACACCGCCGACTCAACACGGGCTAACTCAGCACCAGCCTACTCAGCGCGAGGACAACTCAACTGTGGTGCTGAATTCATAGCTTCAGATCGGCGTTGACTCTCATAGTGTGCACATCTCTTAGATCGGATTTGAGCCGCAGAGATTTCTCTTAGTGATCAATTACTTACAACAGCCTATTTGTCAGACTGGTGTTTAATTTCTAAGATCTGGCAAATAATTATGCTGAATCAGCGAATAAAAGATTACACTCAAAGCTGGTGGTGGAGCATCCTACAATATGAAGATTCATTACGAGGCTGCAAAAAAAAAAAAATAATAAATAAATAAATAAATAAAAACGAGATGCCTTTTTCGATCAATTAATTGGAGGTCATTCCCCTCCCTCTAAAACTGAAGAAGTAAATGAAGGCAGGTGAATCTCCAACTAATTATTTGAGGTGAGTTGCATACAAGTTGCAATACATGTATTAAAAGTCACTTATAAAAAAATGATCCTTATTGAATTGCTATTATTTGTTTTTAAAAAGTCAACGAACAATTTCAGAGTTTGCATGTCGTTGAGTTATCCTCATGTAGGCTGGTGGTGAGTTGTAGTGGAGTTGAGCTGTCACGAAAATCAGTTGGCTGGTGCTGAGTCGGCGCCGCTGAGTTGACCGGCCCACATCAAAGTAACCAGAAAACTCTTTACTGCCATCCTACAAATATTAGGTTTGGCAAAAGAAGATGCAGTCACAGGATTAAATTACTTGACAACGGCACAAAGTGCAATGGAAGATCATTAACCAAAACTTCGACACTGGTACACAACCGAGATATGTGGAGGGAGCTGGTCAAATGCTCAACCGTGTAGTGACCCATACGCTCATGATGATGATGAAGTCAAATTTTTATGATTATTCAAATAGTTTTCCAAATACTTCTGTCAAGAAATTACAATGAGTTTCTGGTTTTAATCATAATATTTGTCTGATTTACAAGCAGTTTTATTTGTTTAGGGGTTCAAAAGTATCCCAAAGCATCAGGTTGATCGGCTTCAGAATGAACTTTTTTGTTATATAGGAATAAAGTGTCGTTGCCGACACTTGAGTTTGAACATAGATCGCCATTGAGCAAACACAGGCGATCCCATTATTGAATTAAGTAGATCACGTGACAATAAAGGAAATGCATGAGTAGGAAGTAGCGTGATGTCTAAAAGATCTGCATTCTAGTCTATCCTCTATTGCTATTCGGATCTTCATTTCTACTCTATCCTCTATAACAATACGGACCGCTATTCACTATACTATTTCTCTATTCGGATCACTATACGGATTACTATTCAGGCGAGTATTTTCTAGCAAGTACTAATAGTCCGAAAGCGTCTGACACCAGCGTTGTTCAACGGCGTTACTATAGTTGTATCTAGGATTATAAAGTTTCTACTACAACGAGCATTACAAAAGTGACAATGAGTATTCGTTGACATCCCAAAAGTGGTAACGGGTGTTCGTTGATATCACAACACTTTTATTCCTGAATTAATGTATTTAAACAGTGTTTAAATCAGTCGAGGGTGGGATAATGGATAGCGGCTCGAATTGAGGAATCGGAGATCCAAGTTCGAATTCCAGTCTGACCTTATTACATTTACTTACATGCTAATTCCCTCGGGAAAGGTATGAATCCTATTCTTCACACACCTATGGGTTAATAGCAAGATAGACTTGTTTGGCAACCGGTGTAAGAGACGGTAGCTGTATTAAGTTACAGTGGCAGACAGTCCTTGACTGTCAGTGCCGGCTGTCGAACTTTCTGCATTAGCAGAGAGGAATCCGGACAAGGCTTTGCCGAAGGGCAAGGTTTCGTTCGGGGAGGTAGACAGGTCTTGAACCCGTCTAGGCGGGTTCGAAGTCTATATTTTTGGCCGAGCCTACGGGCTCGGAAGACCCACATTAAACTCGGCCTTGTGCCACATTCAATCCTCGTGGGGGGGGGGTCGATAAATAGCGGTGTAGGAGAAGGTAACTCTGAATTCAAAACTGTATGTAACCGTGGCGTAGCCCATACTATACAGCAAAGGAAAGGATCGTCAGCATTGGCTCGATGATCCCAACTGTGGTTGAACTGGATGAAGGAATAGAAAATCAGTCAAAAGAGAAACCTTGAACATTTTATCCATTTCTGCCATTGAAGGTTTGGACGAAAGCTTTGAATGCAGATTCGGCATTTTCTGTGCAACAATTTTTGAATTAAATCGTCTCGTGATACTTGAAAAAAAAAACAAAAAAAAAAACAGGAGACTGGGCAAGAGACCAGGATAATATGGTCGGTGGGACAAAGTCTCTTATTCGAAATCGGTAAGCTTCTACAGTATAACCCTTGCAACATATGGCCGAGTATTGTCATGAAGCAGAACTGGGACTCGTCGATTAACTAGTGCTGGTCGCATTTTGCTTAAATGAATGCGCATTTCATGGTAGGTGGCGGCAGTAAACTTAGATACTGTTTAAATTCCGGAATGCTGTTAACGTATAACGTCAATATCGGACCAGCAGACAGTTACCATAATCTTCTGTTTCAACTCCGGTTAATACATCCAAAACGAAAATGCTGTCAGTTACTCACCATAGAGAAATGTCCCTGCCTCCTATCGGCATGGGTGGTGCCACGAGAACGCCTTACCGCGCCTTCTTGGTCTCACGTTCTCCACTGACAAGAGGTGGAACAACTATAATCAATAGATGAATCTACCGCAAGGAAAGTTGGTTCTCTGTGTCGCGCCAGGTTATTCTTGTTTGAATGCATCCTTCACATCTACAAATATACCATTCGTCCATGCATGAAATACTTTTGCCATATAGAGTCTGGTTCCCCCGCTGTTCATCTTGAGGTTCTGGACAAAATCCATGCGATGTGATTGGTCCTGACTTAGGGTCTCGATTCCAGTCAGTTTCACCGTGACGTAATGTGGCTTCCCTCTGTCTTTTGTATTAATATATTCATAGCATCTGCTCTGACGTAAGCGTTCTACTAGGTTGGCATTTTGGTCCCAACTTTTAACTGTTGAATCAGTTAAATGTAACCGCCTATTCTACTCCAACAGCTTCTTATCTCGCACTTCCCAACAGTGGAACTCCCAACCTCTTACTTGATCCTTTGATAACTATAATCTTCAAAAATTTAAAATGTACTTTCAATCGACATCTTTTGTTACCTTGATTCGCGGTTTTATTTTTGTCCTTCTCCCTTTTTCTTTTTATCCTTTCCTCACCCCCCCAACCCCATAATACCCAGTTTTTCCTTTACTTACATTCTCTAGCCCCTTGCGTACTAGTAGCACTCCTGCCTTTCTTGGGGTGAATGCTTAAAAAAACCGTTTAGGTCCTTCGTCATGATCGAACCATTGGGTAGATCGTTTACGATTGCTACAAAGGAGCCATTTCTCATCGCATTCGATAAAGAATTGTATGATTCGGATGTCGTAGATGCTGGGCACACACTCCGAAACGTCCAACTTGTCGATTTTCACCCAATTCATCTGGAATCACTTTATCGAGTTTCGAATTTGACGGTTTTTTTTCGACTGATGTTGTCATATGTTGTCAGTTGCGGATGGACGTCCTATGCCGCCTTGATCTTTAAGACTCGTATCCCAACTGCGTGATATCAGAAACCGTACTCTTCCATCAAAATTGGATCCTTCACCCCATTCTCTGTTAATGTCGGCAGCCTATTGAGAAACATTATGACCAACAAATGCATCTATCAAATATTTAAACCTAAATTCTGGAGGACAAAGCGGGTACTCTAATCATTCTGTCAGTTATGTGCCATGTAGGATACATACTTAGGCGATCATGTATCTTTTGATACATGACTGACGAGGCAGATTTTTCCCGAAGTAGGTTATCATTTCTTTCTGCTATAGAACCTGATCTGTCCTGTTATTTACCCATACTGGGAGAGGACAAGACGATTCTAATATATATTAGCACGTAAGTGAATGTAATGGATTCGACTGGAACTCGAACACTTCTCTCCGATTCCTCAATCCACTGCTCCACCGTGTCTCCTCTATTAATCCTCTATAATCCTTAGGATTGTGTAATCAAATCCGATCCCTTTTTGTTCGACACACTTGGGACAAAGCCACTATCGGGTCGCAGAAAGTGTCGTATGGGAGATATCACCCCTCAATAAACCCTATGTATAAATACTTGTAAGCTCATGTCACATATATATTGAAGTGCTATCAAAGACAGAAAACAAAAGCTTAAAACAGAAACTAAAACAATCATTAATGCTTACCAATAATATTTTTATTGTTTCATGCAACACAGCGGATAACACAAAAAAAAACAGATCAAAATATAATATATACAACTACTTATTATTCTGAATGTGTAAATATGCAGTTATATATATAAAAAAAATGACCGTATCACCAAAACATTCTGCTGTTGCGGAAAGTTGTGAAAGAAGTAATGGTGGCTGATTCAATACAGTTCCGGATCATAGGGGTTAGTGGACCAGGAAATGCCATATTAAAGGGGTTGGACTGCTATAATTTTATGCAACTATTATTATAATGTACTAGAAAATAATTAAACGATTTTTCAGTTTTCGAAAAATAAACAAGAAAATAGTTCTGTAAATAGTTTGTGATTGTCCATCGATGTATCTTTATTTTTCATTTAAGTCACACACAAAAAATGGCAAGGTATATTTTTAATATTTGTCTTTTGATTTGATTTTTTTTATCAAAATAAAATTTTTCTTCTTTTTCCTTTATCTCATAAAATCCAGTAAAAATAATCAAAGCAGTTTATAGCCAGAAAATTAAGAAATAAATGATATATCTATGATATTTGAGATATGGGGTTTTTGAATAATAATGTGGCACTGTCTGACAGTACGGAAGAAGCGTTAATAAAACGGAGAATCCTTTCTTGTAGCAAATAAATAAATAAATAAAAACTTGTGCGTTTTGGCTTGCATTTTATAGTAAAGTTAGTTCGGAATATTCCAAACTGTGATTTTAACGAACTGAAGTTTAAAATGTCTGTAAAGTTGGAAATACTTTGGTTTTAAAGAGCCAACATGGACGTTTTGGCAAGAGTGACGTTCTTTCGCCTGTAGGTAAATGACGTTGAATAATATAAAGTGCATTAAGATAAAAAAAAAAAAAAACTTTATAAAAGTACATATTTAACAAAGATAATAAAATAAATCACTGACTGAATCTTACTTCTATTTTTTCAAGATGCTTTGGTTTTAGTCTAAAAGTTTTCCTCGGGTTAAAAAAACAATTACATTTTTCCCTTCCAATAAGCACAGTTTTTCAAATATGTATTTTTTTTAAATTTGCAAGTTAGTTGCTTCTGGTGACGGCAAAGTTAAACTTACAAATAATAATCAAGCAATGAAAACATTCAACGTGAGAATCCTGTCTTTGAACAGTACAGTATAACATAACTAGAGACGATAATGGGTATGTTCCCATTCAGATAAATACAGTAGTATATACTGGTTTGCAGTTGGAAATTCGTCTCCAGGCAGAGAGGATCCCTAGATGAGGCTATGTCGAAAAGCAGAGTTTCGTCTCGGGAAACAGATACCGGATCTCGTTTTATACGGAGTCTACAGGGAATTTTTGGCCGAGCCTACGGACTCAGGTACCCCACATTATATTCGGCCTGCAGGATATCTACCAACCGCCCAGCGCGGTTGGTAGATATCCTGCAAATGGACATTCGTCTCCAGTTGTATTGGTCAAGCTCTCTGCTTCTAGGCGGAAAGGATCGCCAGACGGGGCTGTGTCGAATGGCAAAGTCTCCTACCCGATCCCGTTTTATATGTAGTCTACAGGGAATTTTTGGCCGAGCCTACGGCCTCAGGTACCCCATATTATATTCGTCCTTTTGCTACATCTGACCGCGTAGGGCGGTTGGTAGTTATCCTGCAGTTGGAGATTCAGTGTGGAATTCAATTGACTCACTTCTAGCAGTTGACTACTACGCAGCGCTGGTGAATCTTATATGAGTTGTTCTTTCACTAAGTATTATCTTTACCAACCCTCGTGTGGTTATTCTATTCAGTAACCTTCCGTAGGTTACAAGTACATTTTCGCCTTAATAAATTATTATAAATTAGACTTCGTTATAATTCTAAATCGAGAAGCAGTAAAGATACTGAGACCATTGTAAATTTAGATTTTTAAATTCTTGGGGTTCGATATATCTACTGGGCGATTGAAAAGTAATTCCCTATTTTAAAATATTTATAATTTATTAGCAATAAGAAATTGATATGACAGAAAAGCGTTTAGCTTGAGGTTAAAATTCGATATAGGCACCAATTTTTGAGACCAGCTTCTCGAGCCATCTAGGAATCGCGTCAACATATTTGACCAGGAACTCTTGTGGTATGGAAGACATAACTTCTTGCATTGTTCGTTCAAGTTCTTCCAAAGTCTCGGTTTGTTATAGTTGACTTGCTCCTTTAACTAACCCTCCCTGTGTATTAAGCCGGGACATCTGGCTAGCCACTCATATATAAAATAGGGTGTTATTTTTCAATCACCATATAGACATTGACGGCCTAATTCAGCATTCTAACTTTTTGCAATGGCTTTTGTTTTTGCAGTATATTTCATAGTTATTAGCAATAGGTTTGTTTCAGATTCGTTGTAGGATTCTCGAAAACTCTAAAATGCACTTTCAATATATTTTCGCTTTAATAAATTATTATAAATTGGATTTCGTTCTTTCCTCACTGCAGATATAATGGTAATAGCATGATTAACCTTTTCCATACAGGAAGCATTTGTAGTTCATTGAGCCGACAGTTAGCATTACCGTTAGGTTAGAATTAGATAATTATAATAGTTATAGTAATAGATTATAATAATAAGTTAAAATAAGTTATAATAAGATATAATAATAAGTCCCACTGACGTAATATATTTTTCTTTTAAATATTTTCATGGTAACTGTTCGGATGAACTTTCCTCTATGGTACTGTGAATTTATGAATTGTAAAACTAGGTTGGCGGATAGGTCTCATCATTTTACAGTTGAAATGGCTAGAATTGACCATAAGTTCTATGCTATAAGAAATCTTCTATCGCACGTCTCGCTTGTGAAACTCTCTTCAGGCATCTTACTTGACAGTCAACATATTTTTCAAAAATTTTAATCTTATCTCCTCTATCCCTTACGCCTTTTCTTTTATTATTCTCTCTGCTTAATAGTGTTTTTATTTTTTGCATCATATTTTCTAAAAATATGTAACTGCTTACGTCCTAGCGGCTTTATTGTCTTGCTTGGGGTGAAATGATTTAATAAATCTTTACTTAAATTTTTTTTCCGTAAAATTGTTTTTTTTTTTTTTTTTTTTTTTTTAAGTCGATTGAGTAATGGATAGCGGCTCGGATTGAGGAATCAGAGAGCCGGGTTCGAATTCCAGTCGAATCCATCACATTCATTTACGGGATAATACCCTTGGAAAAGGTATGAATCCTCTTCTCCCCCCACCAGCTATGGGTAAATATCAGGACAGACCGAGTTCTATAGCCTCGGATGAAAAGCAGTTGCCTTTTCAGTCATGTATCGAAAGATACATGATCGTTTAAGACATAACTGACTAATTATTCCCTATCTAGCAATGATGGGAGCTTACTTTCTAAACTTTTGTTTAAGGGCGTGAGGATTGGCACTATTTTTAGCATATCATTATTTTCCCTTTTAGTTCAATGTGCTATCCATTTCAGTTGTTGCTTTTGAGAGTTGATTTGTTTATTTCATTTTAATGCATCTCGATTCTTTGTTGGGTATTTGGGATATATATTTCTATATTATAAATTTTTTATTACGTTTAATTATATTTTGGATTGTAAGTAATTATTTTTGTGAGTGAATATTGCATTATAGATTTTTTTTCTATTTTACCCATAGCTGGGAGGGGAGAAGATAGAGGCATTCCTTTCCCCAGCGTATTTGCGTGTAAGTGAATGTAAAGAACCTAACTGGAATTCAAACTCGGCTCTCTGATTTCACAATTCGAGCCGTTAACCATTACGCAACGAGCAAATCTATTCTGTTGTATGTTTTCATGTGGTTTTTGTTATTTCGTAACATTCGCATGCTATGATTAAAATATTTTTTTTTTTTTTAGCATCTGTGTTGGACAACACTACCCCGAGTGCAAATTCTTTGTTGTGCAATTTACTTATCGTCTTTTTTACATTTGTTATAAATGATCCATACAGTGACACATTTAAAAAAAAAAAAATTAATTTTACACCCGGCAAGTCACTAGGATACAAGGGGGTTACTGAGTGTTAGAGAATATGAGAAAAACAACTATTAAGGCGAGAGAACAATAAAAATAAATCAATGCATTTATATTTTTGAAGATCAACGTCGATGTTGAAGCAAGAAGAATTCCACAAGCAAGAAGTGAGTTAGAAGAAACTGTTAGCATATAAATTACAGCTACATTTCAAACGTAGGATGATGAGACCTTGCCGCCCATCTAGTACTGCACTTAAATTCATAAAGTCTAAGTACCATAGTGGAATGTTCATCCGAACAATTACCATGGAAGTATGGTAAATTTTCATTGTAACACCCGAGCGCTAATAACCCTTAAAATTTTTCCAAAATAGTCTTAATTCCGTGCAAATGTATATGCTTAACTCAAATCAACAATTAGATATTGAAGAAACCTACCTTTTTGGATGTTAACGACCAGAAATAATTGGACTTCTTCTCGCTCTTCTTGTCATCCCTTACCGGCTTATTGAGAGACATTCGCTGCTGAACCATTTCGCGCACTTATACAATTTACTCCCTTAACGAAATTAATATGCGATTTTTTTCTTTTTAATTTAAAGTTAACTTTTAACTTTCAAATGTATGAAAATAAGTGACAAGTGTAGATTTTACTTAATTTTTTAAGAAGAAAGTTAACTTTCAAATATATGAAAATGTCTCTAATTGTTGATTTGAGTTAAGCATATACATTTGCACGGAATTAAGACTATTTTGGAAAATTTTGAAGGGTATTTGCGCTCGGGTGTTACAATATAAATTTACCGAAAGTATTTATAGAACAGGAACAGGGGAGTTACGTTACGGCGGTGGGGAAGTGATTGAAGCCGATATGCCAGGTCAGGACTAATAAGATTGCAAATTTCTTCTTTGGATTTTATCAAGAATCTCTAAATATACAGAAGGTGCACCGGGCCATATACGTCAGCAATATTCGAATGGCAAATTTATAAATATGTATTTTCTTAGCTGCAGATATAGCAATTGATTCAATATACCCTTTCCATAGCGCAATATGTAATTCTCCTGGAGATTAGCATCTGTCATGCTGATGAAATTTAAGAAGGGTTCTTACAGATGTTTAAAAGAATGTAGTTTCGTTTTTGAGGCGTTAAATCTAAAGTGTTTAGAATTAATTCCACATTCTGAATTTATATGATGAATTCTAGGTATATGCCATCATTATTGCATTCCAGGTTCCATTCGATAAAAACATTAATCTGAAGAAAACCTTCTGTATATTCAAATTTGAAATGTAGGATTTTTCTTTAACCATTTTTAATATAACAAACTAGAAATATATGGATTTTTTAGGGATTAGAAAAAGTCTTGTATTTTTTTAATAATAAAAACGGATTTTTTATTTACATATTTATATAATTTTTTTATAAACCAATCTATATTTATAGTTATTTATATTTAATATGTATCGATTTTTTAAAGAAATGAGGTTTTATATTTAATTCGCGAGGAAAACGGCAGATTTCCTGAACAAAGAATGTAAAGAATATATTTACGTTTATTTGTTTCGTATTACAAATATTTTTGCATAAAAGACAGAAATAAATGAGTTATTCAGTATAAAAAATATTATACTGATGACAATGTAATACCATATTTAAATTTAAAATTTACTTGGTTTGGTGGATTTGATGAAAATATTTTGCCGCCATTAAGCTTTTTCTGCGACAAATGGATGGCTATTTAAGGCCATAATCTCTACAATGAAAAGCAGGTTTTATTTAAAGCAGAATTCAATGTAAAATTTTATTCAGTAAAAAAAAAAAAACATTAGATCTCAATATAATATTCCATATTTAAAGAAAAAACTAAGAATGTATCAGTTTGATGTGGGATTGGTAAAAAAATATTTAAAACGAAAACCGACCATTAATAACTTTTAAAGGTGGGCTTAGTAATTTCTATGAAAAATGGATGGCCATTTAAGATATTTCGTATAATTCTCTACAATGAAAAGCAATTGTTTTATCCTTTCTAAAGTCAGACTAATTAGCAGCAGGCTGTTTGACAAAGTCAGGAATTGTCATTTTGCGTTTCAGTTTTTTTTTTTCGATGTAAACATTAGTATGACCACCGGAAGAAGAAGGAAAGAAAACCTCAGACGAGGCGGTCACGTGGGCTGCGGAAGAAGAAGAAAAGAAAGGTTCGATCAGGAACTTGGTTATCACCTCAGTAACAAGGCAGAAAATTATTGGTCAAAAAAAATCGAAAAAAAACGCCCGGTTTTTGCGGCGTCAATATAAAACGAAAAATCAGTTCAGTTTTCGCATTCAATTGCCGGTCCGTTTCAATTTCTCAGCGGAGATTTTTCCATAGCTAAAAAGCGTGAGTTAGTTCACCTCGGACAAGAATCCTCGAAACATCTTTTAACAGTGCCCAACAGACTTTTCGGAGAGAAGAATCAACTGCAGATTTATTCAGTGCATATGACATACAAAATTCTAGAAAGTAGGTAATTGACATTTTCCAGCTTGGTGCCATAGTCCACAATCTTGAGAACAATTTTGTTTTTTTATTAACGGACGTGCAATTTTGTTTGGTGTCGTGAGTTTTTATTTTATTTGTGTTTTGCCACCCCGTCGGCACATCCCTGCTGGTCCCGTCTGAAGATCTAAACACAGCGTGGGTAGACAGACCGGAGATCGGTATAGTTGCTTTTCAGAGTCAGGAAAGGCAGGCTGGTGATTTGACAAAGGGTTAGCTTGGACCCAGGAGGAGCGACCAGGAGGGCGAGCGTCACCGTGCGCCGTTTGACACTGGGCCAGGTGTGTAACCGTCACAAAACGAAAAATTTTTTTCAATTTCTCAGTATTTTTTCCATAGAAAAGTATTTCAACATCTTTTAACAGTGTTTAACATTTTATTCAGCATATGTACAAAATCTGCACGTGAATCTTATTTTATTAACCGTGCCAATACAGCACACTGAAGAGCACGGCTCTCCACAGCTTCATGTCTTTGTAGTTCGTAGCAATACTTTTGTTGTATTTTTTTATCTTTTTTTTGCCATCCATTTACACGAGCTTGTCATGTAGACTACTCGCTATTTCTCTGTGTGCCTCTTGCATTCAGTATGGTGATTTTTTTAAGCGTAGCTTAGAGTTTTGCAAAAAGCCGAAAGTATAGGGGACACAGTGAGGACCTAAGTCGTAATTGATTTGGCGCGACAAGCTTGCTAACCATTACATCATTTGCCTAAATGATTTTCTAAGCTGTTGTAACTTAGGGAAAGTTACTGAATAGAATAATCAAACAACGGTTGCTAATGAACGATAATACTTCAGACAAGAACAACACATATAAGATTCGCCAGCGGTGCGTGTAGGTAGTCCAATTCTGGAAGTGAGTCAAGTGAATTCTACAATGAATGGCCAACTGTAGACCAACATACAGTATATACTACTGTATTTATGTGAATAGGAACATACTCATTATTGTCCGTAGGTATGCTTTAACATAACCGTAGCTTAGATGTGACACAAGGTCAAATGTATGGGGCACCCAGTGAGGATCGAACTCACTATTTTGTCTTCTTATGATTGATGGTAATTTCTTTTCCTTTTCTTTTTATTAATTAATTATTTGTTTCTTCAATTTTTCTCTTTTTTCTGCCATCAGCATGATGCCATCAGCGTATCTTATGTTGTTAAAATTGTGTCCAAAAATAATAAATCCTAGTAGGACATTTAGTTCTCTTATGATTGCATCGTTGTCTAGATTGAATAAATCTTGCGAGAAGATGCATTTGTGTCATATAAGCTTCTTCTATTTTTTGTGTATCTACTCCATTTTTTATCCGAATGCAGACAGTATACAAACTGGATTATTCCAATAACTTTCCTCAAATACAGTTATTTTCCAAGTTTTTAGTCAAGACGTTTAGCCATCTTGACAGGATTTGTCGTGAGAATCATCGAAAAACCCTTTGGTGTTACTCAGCTAGAAAGTGAGCAGGTTAAAATCGTTTTGCGTCAGCCCCTCAGTCTTCTCAATTGAGCAATGGTGAGAGGAAAAAGATCACAAAGCCTTCAGTAATGGTATCAACATTCATACTCTGGCTTCCACCTTCAAAGTTTATTCAAGAATCATCAACAGAACGGTGAATAAGTTTAAAAGAGAGAAAGCGAAAGAGAGGAAAACTGGATCAGGAGGTCACAATAGTCATTTTAATTTAGAGCTAAATACATTCTTATTGTTCAAAGTAAAGTTCAATAGCGTTATAAAAACCTCTGAGAATTCCAGTAAGGCATCTTTAATCATTTCTAAGATTCACAGTCTAAAGCTTAATTTAACAGTTGGAGAATTTTTCTGTTACTCGATTTGGACAATTTTGTTGTTACACACGGTATATACACAAGTGAAGGTCGATTTTGGAATGCTGCTATTACCCTCAGTTTGAAAGTTGGAGTTTGACATGATAAATAATGACACAACATATTGTTTTCTAAATCGTTATTGTTTTTCTGAGGAAACGGGTTTAAAAATTAAGCTTAGGTTAAAAAAAATATAATCATTGGAATTTCATTCCGGCGATCAGTGAAAATCCTTGTAGCAGAGCCTTATAAAATTTATAATTAAAATATATGTTAGTTGGCTTGAAATTAAAAGGAATAATAAATTTCATGACCAACAATTGTATATTTTTCTGATCAAGGGAATAAAGTAACAGTCGACCGAAATGCAGAATGTTGCTTCAAGAAAATACAGAAAAATTCGACTTGCTTCTAGAAAAGATTTTTTCAATACAAACGGCAAATCAATTGAACGTTAGGGAAGAGATTATTAAAAAAAAATTACACATTAGTTAAATTAATATTTGTTCATAATTAATTCAGTCAGTTAGTTATGTGTCATGTGTGATTCACGCGTAGACGATCATGTATCTTTCGATACATGACTGACTAACGAGGCAGACTTATCCAGCAGTAGGTTACCATTTCTTTCTGGTATACCAGTTGCCATCCAAGGCTATAGAATCCGGTCTGTCCTGCTATTTACCCATAGCTGGGGAGAGAAAAGGAGGATTCCTACATTTCCTAAGGGTATTTGAACGTAAGTGAATGTAATGGATTCGACTGGAATTCGAACTCGGATCTCTGATTCCTCAATCCGAGCCGCTATCCTTTACTCTACCGTAATTCCAATTTAAAGGACAATTATTGTTATGCGGTCCTTCCCTTTTCCATATAAGTGGACTCGACCAGAGTGTTACTTGGACTGCTGCCGTTAGATATCTAGAGTCAGTCAGAATATAGGGAGGGAGTGAGCAGAGATTGTGATGGAGTTGGAGGTAGAGTAATAGTGTGAGGTAACCGCTTGTAGAAGTCACAGTTACAAGCACGTAGACTCGAAGGAAGTCCTACTTCGAGACTGTATATATATATATATATATATATATATATATTGCTACTAACCGCGTTCGTGGATTTACTAACAGTATTACCCATTGTATTATTGTGTAAATACTTATAATATCTTAAATTTAATTCTTGCGTTTGTCATTCATTGGAGACAAAATTTCATCTCGGAATCCACAACAATTATAAAAATTAATTCCATTAACATCGCAAATATACAAACTAAGTATGGGTAAATTCTCCAATAAAAATGTTTTCTTTCAGAAGTAGCGAGCTCCCAAAGAAGAGATTAAGTTATTATATTCATCAACTCTGAAACGACAACTGGTCAAATTTTATTAACTTTTCACAAGATAATTTTGTGAAACTGCACTTGCAGAAGGGTTTTCAAATAATCTAATGCACGAGGTTCTAATGAATAGAACGACGTTATAATTGACGCAATTTCCCTGGACATTAGCAAAGTGTAAAATGAGTAGTTTAACTACTGAAGCTTCACAAATTTTATATGAACTAGAAGCAAAGCACACGCACAATATTACTAAATCATCAGATAAGACATTCATTTACCTCAAAGGGAAACCATTTAGCTATATTATGATGTAATATGTTATACACTGTAGTAGTTTTAGCGCGATTTTCAGTAAACAATGCAAATTAAAAACATTGTCTACAAATTTATTCACAGAAATATTATGTTGCTATATAAGCTTATATCTATTTTATGTCTTTGTTAATTATGGCATAACAAATATTGTAAAATATTATTCACTGATTAACCTTTTTTGTAGACTTTTAAAATTTTAACAAAGTTTTTATTTATCGAATAAAGAAATTGCATATTTTGCTTGTGGTGATTCATAATTAGAATTCTGGTTTGAATATATTTTCCATTCAATGTAGCTAATACAAAAACTATAAACTTTATTTGAATTTATTCTTGAAATAATAAAAAAGTCATTCGCAAAAGTTATGAATTTAATTATTGATGTCACTAGTTATCACATCAAAGCCCAGCTTACGCAGCGAGTGAAATATTGATTTTTTAAAAAGAGTGAAAAATCAACCAGCCCTAGTATATACATCTATAAACAATATATAAACATATACTGGGTGTAACAGCAAAGTTGTCCAAATCGTATAAAAGCAAAATTGTCCAATTTTTAGATTAAGCTTTGAACCGTTGTATCTTAGAAATGATTAAAGATAATTTACTGGAATTCTCCGAGTTGTTTTATAAAAATGTTGGACTCTATTTGAGCAATAAGAATGTATAATTACTCTCCAAGCTTAACAGGAAAATCGTGATGAAATCAATGATAAAAGAAAAGACATTAATAATAGATAAAGTTCAGAAGCTCACGAAGGATGGAAATAAAGTTAAAATACCCCCTCCCATATATATATATATATATATATGTATGTGTGTGTGTATATGTATGTATTATTCCAGGATCATTTTCCAGCTTATTCAAGATTTCAAGATGATTTTTGCCCTCCTCAACCTTTTCTTCCTTGGGCTAACAAGCTGTCTTACAAGTTTCACGTACGATTTAATTTTCAAGTCTTTTTTCACTGATCTTTGGACTGTTATAGCTGAAACTCTTCTCTCACGTGCCAAAAGTCTTATGCATTGAGTTGGATCTTTTCTAATTGATCTTTTTAGCTCTAACTTGAAATTGTGATCCCTCTTTCTGTTGTGACCCCCTGATCCAGTTTTCATCTCGACTGTTCCCTCCTTTTTAAAGTTATTTACCGTGCTCTTGGTGGTTCTTCAATGGACTTTGAAGGTGAAAGCCAGAGTATGAATGTTCGTACCATTAGTGAAGGCCTGGTGATCTTTATCCTCTCACCATTGATCATTTGGGAAGACAGTGGGGCTGACACAAAATAATTTTAATCTGTTTTTTTTTCTACCGGAATAAGTCAAAGGAGTTTTCAATAATTCTTAAGACAAATGGTGGCAAGATGGCTAAACGTCTTATCGTAAAACCTGGAAAAAAAAAGAAAGTCAGTTTTTTTTAGATACTGAACATTTTCTGGGATAGACAATTATGCTGTTACATGATTTGAACAATTTTGCTTTACACCCAGTATAGCCTATCTGTAAACGTTACTTACATCTATCTCCAAAATATAAATTTTTTCAAACAATGCAAATATATTGATTTATGTTTGTGTAAAAAACTATTATTAAATTGTTTTTTTTACTGATGATATAAACTACAATTTGCTTAAAACCAAGCCTCATTTTATTTTGCAAACCAAGCCTCGTTTTAGAAATTACGATATCAAAAATAAGGAAAATTCTTGATAAATATTTAGAGGAATCTATTATAATTAGTATTTTAACAAACTATAAAAGATTAGAATCAGTTGCTATATTAATTACATTTTTCGATATCTCTGAGATCAGTCGTAAGTTATATTTTCTTGGCTTGTTTAAAATTTCCGGCCTTTTCAGACTCTTCCGGCCAGGTAACCCCACTTCTGTTGATCAAGTACAAGCTCTCATTTCGTAGGACGTGTGCTGTGTATTCTTCGGACATACTTGTTTTGACGGTTTTTGAATTCAGAGTATTCTTTCCCTTATAGGGTTGCCACATATGGCTGTTGGTCTCAGTGTGTCATGGTATTTACCCATAAAGATACATAAGATGAATTATGGCTAATTTACATACACAAACCAAACATATTTACAAAAGCATATTCGTACAGTGGAAAAAAAAGAACATAATATATATTAAGCAGAAAATGAAAATAATTTAATTCCCTCTCCTCTCTCTCTCTCACACACTCTTTACACATACATACATACATACATATATATATACATATATATATATGTGTGTGTCTGTGTCTGTATATATATATATATGTGTGTGTGTATATATATATATATATATATATATATATATAAATATATATATATATATATATATATATATATATATATATATATATATATATATGTGTGTGTGAACGAGACGAAAAACTATACTTAACTGACGCGTTTCGTATTCTGAGGGACATAGCCTTGATAAAATCCGTCATGGAACGAAACGCGTCGGCTAGGTATATTTTTCCTCTTCTCTTTGTTTATTCATTGTGTCTCTTCTACAGGTACACTCCATCTGAGAATACATACATACATACATACACACACACACACACACACACACACACACATATATATATATATTCATTTCTGTAGTTTAGTGTTACCAGCAAGCAGAAATATTTCTCCTCCCGATGATGGCCATTTCGGTCGAAACTAGTCGAGGAATCTAAATGGAATAATAATAAAAAAAACGAAAGAATATTAATCTACAACCCAGTGTGTCTAAAGATTTTAACTTTTTTAATTTTTTAAATTTTTTATTTTCTTATTGTTCCAAAAAATATATATATATATATATATATATATATATATATATATATATATATATATATATATATCGTGTATTGGGACAACAGATCAATCTTCAATCATATATTTTTCAGTATAACAAACAACGAATATATTATTTTTTTTATCATGAGCCGTTTTATGCTTTGTATTATGGCTTTAGTTTCGGAATTGTCCGACATTTGGTTATCTTTTACTATGCTGTTCCTTGGTCTAAGCTTTTGGTTCTCATCAGCCATCATCAGAGTGGTTATATGGACATTACAGCAGGGATTTTCACTATGTTTTAATACATACATACATATATATATATATATATATATATATATATATATATATATAGTTGTATATTTAGGCAGCAATCCTTCCTTTATGCATGTTTCATTAAAACGACAGACAAGGTACTACGGTTGAGCTTTTTATTTATTTTTTCTTGTGTTCTGACAAGAGATTTCTTTTCTGGACAAAGGGTGTGTAAGAACTGTCCGCATGTTTTGTATTTCCGAGCGCTTTCGGCTATACCTTTAGCCATTATCAAGGATGATTCGATTATCAGCTTAGTAGAGTGTGTGCGTTCTGTGTATGTATCAGTGTGTGGTAGTGGTGTTTTTAATTTCCGAATACGGTTAGCACATTGTGGCTTTGTTCGTAGTTAATATTGTTAAGAGTTGGCTTTTTCTTTTTTATTATTAGAGCTTCCATTATTTTTAGTCTTTTTTTGCAAGTGGATTCAGTTAATATATTTGTGTTTTCTACTAGTATGTTCCTAATAGTGTCGGGTAAATCTGAGTGTGTGTTTAAATGTGTTCTGATGGAGCTGTGATCAGATAGGTGTAACGTAAGACGTCTGGATAAACATGTGGTTGTTTAGACGATGTAATTATTTATGAGTCCGGTTTGGTGAGGAACACAGTTTCTTTAAAGGGCATTTGAACTCATAGATAATGTTTTTTCTTTGTAATTTTGACTTAGTTGGTGTGAAGGTTGGCCGTCTTAAATTTTTATAATAGATAATGTTTGACTTTTTTATTCGGATCAATAGGAGTAGTATATTTCTTTATAATGTGCCTTAGAGAAGATTCGTCTTGTTTGTAATTAATATGCATTTGGTTTTTGTAATAAATGTGTATATGATTTTTAGCTGTGTGTTCGCTATCGTTATTACTTGCTTTGGGGAGGAATAGTCTAATTTGTTGATCTATGAGGTAGTTAGGGAAACCGTTGTTGATTAGTGTTTGTTTAACGTTGTTAAGTTCTTTGAGAAAGAGTAGTCGAGAGGATGAGTTCTGGTGTGCTCTATTTAGAAAGTTTTTTATTACTGCTACTTTGTACCTAAGTGGTCATTCGCTTTTGAAATTAAGGTGGCACGAGTTTCATACACAACACAATCTTCAGGGGCTGCATTGACACTGACTGTTACCTAATTTAAATTATGATAAATATATTTGGCTAACGCAATGTTGGCGCAGGTACTTTTACTTTAAATTCAAATAAGAATTGTTTATTTTATGTAAAATGTCTGTCCGGTTTATTTTAAATCCCCGTATAAATGATTACTTGCGCCAACATCAATTTAACCAGTTATATTTTACAAAATGAAAATAATGTCACAGCCAGTCTTAATCCGGCATCTGGAGATTGCATTGTGCATAAAACTCCGAGTCGTACTAGCGATAAGAAACATTTATATTTATCAACATATATTTAATAGCTCTGTTATATTATGTCATATATATATATATATATATATATATATGTGTGTGTGTGTGTATAGATAGATAGATAATAATGGTCAACACACACACAAACACACACACACACACATATATATATATATATATATATATATATATATATATATATATATATTCCCAAGAGGATAGAATCCAGGTAGAACTCAATGTCCAGGACAGAGTAAGAATATAATATAGAGGGCTCAAACACTAATATTCCATGTTTATAATTTATTACATTGAAATCGATCGTAGGTCTGTTGAATTGGATCCTGATTATGATTCCAATGTAATAATTTATAACTATGGAATTAGAGTTTGAGCCTGTTATATTATATATATTACCATATATATATATATATATATATATATATATATATATATAGTTTTAAGGGCTGCTATATTTATGGGATAAAGTGCTCAATATCAGAGATAGAGCATATGTATAGGGCTGACGATTGCGTCTAGCATGAAACAACCTGTCGCCTCTGAGTGTTGGTTTCCATGTTCGCTTTTGCATATATATATATATATATATATACACAGTGTAACCCGGATATAAGAGACCTGTATATAAGAGAAACCCGGATATAAGAGAGATTTTCTCTGGTCCCAAATTAGAGCCCATACTTACCTAAACAAAGTAGACAAAACCCGGATATAAGAGAAACCCGGATATAAGAGAAACCCGGATATAAGAGACTTCTTCTCCGGTCCTACAACTCTCTTATATCCGGGTTACATTGTATATATATATATATATATATATATATATATATATATATATATATATATTTTTTTTTTGTATGTACACATAAATACATTTATTTTCTCTGTCTCTGAAGTTACCATTAGGAGAGCGCGCAATTTAACGGTTGGAAGGTGATCAGCGGTTCGACTTACAATGGTCGTTGAATCATAAGTAATTGTTTAGCCGGCCTGAAATACAGTTCTCATGCATCAATCCTTTCATTCACTTCCCAGTCATTTTGTACAAACTGTTTTAAACGTCATCACTAATACAATTGCTTGACTATTATTTCTTGTCCTTGTTTTATAATTGAATAACATGTCCAGATGGCTTTTTCAGGACAGACTCTGTGGACTAGTCATTCCATACGTGGATTTCTTTTTCAAGCCAATTCTATTATTGCACTAATAAATATCAGTGAGATGACATCATATTCCCGCCAAGATGGCTGGACCGTTTGCTCTAATAGAAAAATAATAACTCTCTTGATTCTATTTAAATTATCAGATATTTGTTTCCACTGCGCATATGTAAAATCTACAATTTTGTCAGTTACAAAGACTTGCAGGTCCTTGCATGTTGATAAACTGGTGCCAGTAACATATGGAATGGTTTTGTGGTTAGTTTAGATTTTATGTATAACATATGATCCGATCAATTTAACCGTATAAAAAAATTAGGCAGTTAAATTGATCTCATCATATTTTATTGTAAACAATTTTAAAAAGATTTTTGATGTTTTCTGAGAGAAATAATGTTTTGTAAATGTACATTTATTCTATATTTTTTCATATTTAAAAAAAATCGTGGTCTAGCTTGTAAAGAAGAGGAACTCGTCCGTGTGTTGAAGAACCTGGATGAAGCCACCTCCTTATACAAAGTGGAGATTAATGCAGAAAGAAGAAAAAAAAAACAAGCAAAAACAAATAATGGTGAATGAGAAAGTTTGGTTTATTCTGTTTTACGGCATAACAACATCAATGGTTTGTTTATTTAATGCCTACAAGATTTTTAGGGGAGGTTCATATAAATGTCTTCTTTCTAAAAAGTAAGTTTTCAGACCAGGATTCATTGATGTATTTTTTTAAAATAGGGTTTTTGCCGAGAATGAAATGTACTGCTGGTAATATTTTTTTTCAAAAATGTATTGCTGGTAATATTTTATTTTTTTTTACAAAAAATGTTTTACTGGTAATATGCATTTTTTTTCGAAAAATGTATTGCTGGTAATATATTTTTTCGGCAATACATTTTTGAAAATAATATTACCAGCAGTAGATTCTTGAAAAAAAAAATTACCACAATACATTTAAAAAATATTTTGCCAGCAATATTAAATATATTGCCGGTAATATATTTTTAAATGTATTGTGGTAAATTTTTTTTCAAGAATCTATTGCTGATAATATTATTTTTCAAAAATGCTTTGCTGATATTTCTACTATAAAAATCTATTTTTATGCTTTCATAGTGTATTGACCAAAGTTTTGTGTTAACTATTTACCCATAGCTAAGACATTACCAGGTGTTACCACCCCGGGTCAGAGTGGGACTAGGAACAACATTAATTAACAGGTGGTTCCACGCACCCCAAAACTTCCCGATCAGAGGCCTTGCTATCGGATGTAGTTTATCGTCATACTAATCAAACATGATAAGAAGATATTTATTCAAGATAAATTTCGATTATCGAGAACGTAAAGTAATGAACGAATTCTAATATGTTGGCTCGATTATCCGCAAAGAGAAGCCCAGGATAGAAATATTAGGTTTTACTTAACGTTAAATATGCATTCCAAAAGCTAAGCTGAGTATTAAGAAACAGAAAAGAAAGAACTTCGTTAGAAACAAAGAAAAACGTACTGAACTGTTACGTGATATCTGTCTTCTTATATAACAGTGAATACTGTACAATCTCCCCAAAGATGAAGAGACTTGTAACAACAGAAATTTGGTTGAACAGAAATATACTGAGGATACCATGGACCAAACATATGAGCAACGACGAGGTTTTAGAGAAAATGGAAACAAAAAGAAAATATGCTTAACATCTGGAAGAGACAACTGGAATTTCCGTGGCACATAATGAGGAAGAAGGACTTAGAAAATCTGATCCTCACAAGACAGATGGTGAGCAAGTGGGACAGTGGAAAACAACGTATAAATTGACGAGCTTGAAGAAATGGATGGCGGAACAGGGTTTAGGAGAAATAGCGAAAAGACAGAATTTACTTCGAGCTATAAAGGTCAAAAAATTGTGGAGAGTCATGACTCCCAATGTTCTGAGGGGGGCACATCATATAAAGAAAAAGATATCTGATTTTAGACTTAACTTTTATTCCTGAAATTACGTAATTAAACAGATGGTTGAAAGGTCTGTCAAAATATTTAGAAGACATAAAGAGCCATAATTTAATGTCTGGTAAGGCAAAAGTAAGTGAGTAATATTGAAGATTTTTTTTTTTTTTTTGAGTAAATGAATATTGTTTAAATTGTGATTAAATTGTTATCGTTTGGGAGTTACGCATGTGATATACATCTTCAAAAACATGAGCTAACCGTTTTCTTTTGATTTTACACAGACACACACACACATATATAAATTAATTATAGCTAAATAAAAGTGTTAAGTCCGACAATTATTTTAAAATATTTTCCGTTTATACGTTATTTTTTTTAGATATAATTTATTTAAGTAAATGCTCGATTTTTGTTTCTTTTTTAATTAAACAGTATTAATTAAATTTACCAGTGGAGAAATTTCATAGAAAATATTTACTTCTCCGACAGGAATCGAACCTGTAACCCCAAAGAGAATCATTATTTGATGTTAACACTTCAGCCACAATGAAGCGTCTGGTAGTCGTAATTAGTGCTGTTTTATTAAAAATAAACAGAACATTTGCTTAAATAAATTATATCTAAAAAAATGACATATAAACTGAATATATATATATATATATATATATATATATATATATATATATATATATATATATATATATATATATATATATATATATATATATATATATATATATATATATTTGAATACGTCAAAGTAAACCTTGCACCATTTCTGCTATAGCGCTACAAGATTATTTATGCCTTTACAAAAAAATGTTAAGCGTTTCAACGCCAGGATAGCTTTGAATACAGTCCCTGCATCTTATTTGTAATGTCTTTTGTTTTTAATAAATCGTCAAAATGCTTCAAAAAACTGGTAGTCAGTAGGCGAAAGGTCAGGAGAATGTGGAGAATATGGCGGAGTCTCTTATCTGAATTTGATGACCGTCTGCATCAACGTCGTGTAGAGTTACCCCGCTTACTTTCCTAAAAAGCCGCTGCGAGATATGTTGATGGTCAGTTGCAGATGGACATCCTTTACCAACTTGATCTTCAAGACTCATTTCCCTTCTGGGAAAATTCAGAAACCAGCGCTGTACTGTTCGATCACATGTGGATCTTTCACCTCATGCTCTGTTAATAATTGGTAGCAGTGAGAGATGTATCAGGACAAATCTTGAACCCATGCCAAAAAAAGTAAACGTTTTTTTTTTTTTTTTTTTCGTGTTCAAGATGATGGGTGTGTAAAGGCTCGGCGCATGTTTTCGGTATTAAATGATAAAATGAACTTTATATATTGACCAGTAGAAATAACTTCCGCTAAAAGACACAGACTGTGATTTGGAGCTCATACGACATATATAAATTCCTTGATCCAACGCCGCAGAGAGAGAGAGAGAGAGAGAGAGAGAGAGAGAGAGAGAGAGAGAGAGAGAGATCAACATGCAGAGGTTGGTCAAGAACGCACAGGCAGACTGAAACTGAACTCGATACTTTTCAACTTTAATCCTTCGCCGCCGCCGTCTTCACAAAACATTAACCGACAGCAATGACCAATATTCTTTCTCTTTCTTTCTTCCTTCCCCACTCTGTCGTGTTTTACAACAGCAACGAGTAGTATGCTGGCTTTGTATATATGTAAATGAATTATGCGGTACTTCAAGAGCAGCTACTGTATTCGTATTATTTACAAAGTGTGCAGGGTCTTTCGTCCTCTTATCACTCACCACAGGAGAACTTTTGCCGATTGTTTATTGCACAAACTGCGGATCTGTTGTTTGTCTCTTCAGTCTTGTTTTCAGTTTAGGCAACATTTGGAAGAGATAGAATAACACATTTACACAACCAACATTTTTGGACGCATCGGAATCCCCATGGTATAATACAGACTAGACATCATCATCAGTTCACGATAATTGTGTGGACTGAAAATGTAGGTGACTGTTTGGTAGGTCCAAATATTCTCCAGCACTTCTTACAGAAGCTGTCTTTATTTCGAACACACTTCTAGACCTGCTAGAGGATGTACCCCTGCTCATGCGAAGACGCAAGTAGTTCATGCATGATGGGGATCCAGCACATTTTAGTCATATTGTTCGTGATGCACTGGCTAGGTTAGTGAAGATCTGTTCCATCACCTGCAAGCTCCCCAACCTCAGTCCTTTTGATTTTTATCTGATGGGCCACGTAAAACAATTGGTTTATGTAACAGATATTAACAAAGTATAGACACTTCATCAACGTGTCATGGGAGGAGCATTCGAAAGTCAATGATCCGACGGGTTCATGCCTGCGTGGAAGCAAGCGAAAGAAATTTTGAACACTTGTTATGTGTTGCTGTGATGAGGTACAACGATGGCCTTTTGACCATATTTTGATATGGACATTTTATTTTGTTCTAGTGTCAGGAACTCGGTCGCAAATTTTGTAAAAGTATTTTTGGATTGTATCATGGATTGTATATTTAACAGGTAAACTTTAAACTTAATAACACCAAAACGAAGGATTTGCGGATATTTCATAATATAGACATTTATCTTTATTTCTGTGTGAAGAACCCGCCCCCAAGTTTGTAAAAGTATTCTGATACATTAAGGTATAGGCAGTCTCAACACATATAGATTTTACTTTTAGACGAAAACGGCTCATAAATTGTAAGTGAATTTTCTATAAGATATTATTTCACAAAATGATTAATGCAAAAAGTCTTCGCAAATTCCTCTATCTTTGAGCAAGTGTTTTTACGGCTTATCAACCTTTTGTGAGTTATATAAAGACAAAAAAATATTAAGGGATTGTAAGAAGAGTGAATGAATATTTTATTTGTTATATACTGTACCTATGAACACTAATGGGTATGTCCCAATCCTCATAAATACGTTAGACACTATTGTAAGTGATGGTAATATGCAGTCCACCACTAGAAGTGGTTTACCTACTTCATGCCGCTGGCGAGTATTGTATTTTGTTGATGTTATAAAGATTACCATTTCATTTCCAACCTCCGTTTTGGTTATTCCTCATTCAGTAATCCTCCCTAAGTTACAACAGTATTCTTTGAAGGTAATAGTGTTTTCCAGATATCTCCTACTATTTAACCTATAGATGGGGACAGAAGAGATGAATTAATCACTTTATCAAGGGCATTTGAACGTAATTGAATATAAGGAACTCGAATGATCTTCGAACTCGATCTCTGATTACTCATTCCGAGTCACTATTCATTACACCAGCCGCACATGTACGCCAAGTAGAGAACGTAATCCAGGTGTGTAGAGGAAATTACTCCATACCAGCAATCTAGTTTAGACTTGTAGCAAATGTGACATTCTTTCACGCCAGATATATCCTATAGATCAATTTCAAATCATGGAAAGAGATGCTATGTTCTTTCATGGTTCGCGTAATGTCAGCTATTTTTACCTTCAGACTATCGCATCTTGAGTTCCCAGTATTACATTTTGTGTTATCAGTAGGCAGTACAATCAGCTGTAAAAAAAATCATCAAAAAACGCAATATGATTAGAGCTGTTTCGGCCTCAGAGGGGACACTACCAATCGGCATGATTTCTCATCACCAAATTTATAAATAATTCATATCAGTACTCGACAAACCTCCATGTTCTCTAGTAACTCACGAAACTACTGTAGCAGTTCAAAAAGCTCTTAATAAACCAGTTCTTTTAATGTCGTTGTTAAATGTGTGTAAAATGGTTGTTTGTATAATGTCTCTACTATTCCTCCATTTGGTATTGATGATAAGCTTTGTATTGTTTTACGGCATATCAAACTCAATGGGTTATTTAATGCCCACAAGATTTTTATTGCTGGTATTTTTTTCTCAAAAATGTGATTGCTGGTACTTTTTATTTCCTCAAAAATATATTGCTGGTGATTTTTTAAAAATCTATTGCTAGTCATAATGTATTGGTCGTATTAAAACCTATTTTTACGCTTTCATAGCGTTTTGACCCCAGTTTTGGGGCTAAATTTTGCCCACCTAACAGGTGCTACCACTTCGGGACGGTCAGGGTGGACCTGGGAAAAATCGTTCCACGCTCGTCAAATCCCCCTGATCAGAGATCTTGCTGCTGGTTGTAGTTTAGCGTCATTCCAGCTCTATTGATGACAAAACCATTTCCGTAATGTTTAATGTTTCCAAAACTATTAACTGTATAATCACGATATTAATATAATTTCAGTCTTTTTGTTTCATGGACAAAACATACAAATTTTGTAATAATCAACGTCCTGAGATAATAATTTCTTCTTTTTTACACAATCCCTGTCGCGTTAAATATCCCGATGGCAAAATCCTTATATGCAATTGGAGACATTTGCAAAGTTTTAACTTTTTTTTAAAAAAAGTCTTTAACGCTTAACGACTGACAACCGGAGAATTCATTACCTTCGCCAAAATAAGAAACATTTTGAATCAAAAATAGTAACGTTTTCTTAATGAAGGAAAGTACAATTTTGCTGAGAGAAAATCACAGAAAAGATATTCGATGTCTGAATAATGATGTCATGAATTTTAATGTTCGAAAATACATAAAAAAAAAGAAATATAAAAATAATTCTCACTCTTTTCGTTCCAATAATCTTGAAATACGAAAAGTGAAAATTATCAATATATGATGCCAAATATAAAAGAAGAACATTATGAAGAATGGGCCTGATTAATACATTGAGAAGTGATTGTTGCTTAGCGAAAGTTTCTCCGCTATGGAAAATAATGATATCTCTTGAGAAAATGAAACACTCCATCAGTATGCTAGATTATGATATTGGAATCTCACAAAAATGACTTCTCGTCAGGCGAGAGACAACCTTTGACCTCTATTTCCTACAATCTTTTCAGATAGGGGAGGAGCACTTAACGGGAATTTATAACAATACCATAGGTGCTGACACATTGTAAAAGGAAAGGAATAACACATGGAATAAGAAAACGAAGAACAAATTAGAGAATTGGGAGCGGCCATCACTCAAACGCGTTCTGCCATCACCTGTCACTTCACTGACAAAGGCGATTCGAACAATGTCTGATGATGTTCATCCATTAATTTCACCTCGAATGCCACAAAAACTCATTGACATTTACTTTTCAGTCGTGGAAGACGCGGCGATGCGTGTCTCTTCGTTTGGTCAATTAACATCAATCTGGCCTCGAAATTCTCAAACCAAATAGCAAATATCAAAACAAACAGATTCTAAGTTCCGTCACGTAACGATTTACAGTTGTCAGGTTCAGGTGGGCGGAACAATATGTTGGAAATCATAGTTGTGTTTATTTAATGAACCACGTTGCTAAAACATGTCTAAAACTATTTCGCTCTTCTTAGTAATATTTACATAAAAAAATAGACTTTCACAAATTATAAATTTTAATAAAAAAAAAACAAAAAAAAACTGCAGGGCCATAATCTTGTTAAGCATTCATTATTTTACGTATATTATTGTAAAATAAAGACAAAAGGAAAATTTATCTTAGTCGATGCACCCCATCCTCCGACGGACCCAAAAAAGCAAAGACAATGTCTTTACCTTACAACAGTCATGTGCAAAGTAGGACCCGCTGGCCACCTGTGGCCCGTTTCGCTTTCTGAATGGAACACCGAATTCCATGAAGTTTATTAAAATTTTCTTTCGTCCTCACTTGTTCACTTACATATTCTCTTGAGGCAATCACATGCATAAACAATGATTAAGCAATTTTCTTTATTTCGTTTCGTCCTCACTTGTTCACTTACATATTCTCTTGCGTAATCATATACATGAACAATGATTAAGCACAACGTTTATTGAATTTTCTAATTTTTCATTGACGGTAACATTAATTTAAACAATTGGTGATTTTCTCTAAGGAAAACCATGCGTGTAAATATCTGTTTTAGAAACAGGACGTTCATAATAATCTTTTTTTTGTCTAGAGAAGAAAATATTTTTTCACTAGAGAAGAAATATATTTTTTAATTTAAAAATTATTTTTGCATTTTTAAATGAATAAATAAGAAACAAATCTCATGCAACAGTGCGTGTTAGTCACGGTTACCCGAGATAAAATTATGCCAGGTCTTCATTTTTTTTAATTATTGAGAAATCTTTTCTCCCAAAACAAAAAACCTTTCACCATTTCTATGGCAGATGCTTACGCGTATAGTCTTATGTAAAGAAATGGCTGAGGCAGCTTTAATTAAAAATTACCTTGAATCTTTTTAGTAGTCCGGCCTGCCGTATGATAAGGCAAATTTGATGTAGTCCACTGGTCGGTAAATGTTTCTTATGTCTGCCCTACAACAAGCATTGCGGTATGTGTAGACGGGAGCGGGATTGTTTTTGATTTCTTTGGGATTTTAAGTTTAAGAAACGCTTATGTATTGAAAGGTTTTGTAAAACTAACACCATCGACAACTTCCAAATATTTCTCTTTACCCGGTTTCATTCACTAGATTTGGGACTACCGGTGGTATGATTTACAGGCAAAGGTGCGGCACGTTGGAGTCACCCCCCAAAGTGGATAACATCAAGAAGTCTCCTTTTTGATTCCTTGTGTCATTCGGACTCGCTTCTCAAGGTCGGAAACGGACGTTCTCCTTACACAGCCATTTCGCTTAGAAAAAATGACAAAATCTCAAATTCTAGGTTTAGGCTTTAAATGTAATATTATTAAGGCTATGATATTCCTTGGAGGATTCCATGCACAATGGAGTTCTGAATTCTTCTCACCAATTTGTTACCATCTTTCTCCAGTTTCGAGAAATATGCTGACAGGCTGTCTTTGACTTGTTCTTACAGCTTTATATGCTGGCAGATACTCCAGGAAAGGAATGAATCCTTGTAAACCTCAGAATCTTAGAGTTGCCAATTAGACTCGAATCATGAATCCATAATGAGGGTTTCTTTCGAAAAAGTTGAAATCATCAATTGATTATATCCCCTGATATCCAATGAAACATCAGTTGACGATGCCCAACATGTTAATTAACCCTATAAGAATCGATATGTCGTTTCCTAAGCAGCAATTCCGTTATAATATTCTTATACATACTGTTACACACACACACACACACACACACAATGTTTTATATATATATATAGAGGGAGAGAGAGAGGGAGAGAGAGAGAGAGAGAGAGAGAGGCTCCTCAGTGTGGTGTAATGGTGAGCAAGCTTGTTTCGCTAAAACAGTGACGACTGAATAGAAAGTTCTATCCTCACTGGGGGCTCCACACATACGGCCGTGTGTCACAGCTAAGCTACGCTTAGATAATAATTTAGGGCATGTCAAGGCGGTGGAATTGGTTAACCAGCTTGTCTCGCTAGAATAATAAAAACTGCGTAGTGAGTTCGATCTAACTGGGTGCCCCCTTATTTTCGTCCTCATGCCACATCTAATCTACGCTTGGAAAATCTTTATATATATATATATATATATATATATATATATATATATATATATATATATATATATACCCTTATATCCTTATCTGAATCTTACTTATTATAAAACGCAGATTGTGTGTGTGTGTGTGTGTCTGTAACGTTTATATATTGGATCGGATTTCCTACATTTTTCAACCGATTTCAACAGGACTACATAAAATTACCTTGTGGTGGTTCTAACAGCGCCAAAAATGGGAAAAAGACAATTGTTTTTGCACAAAATCAATTTGAAAACACGATTAACACATCGTGAGAATGTAAGGGGGACAACTCACATCGGGTTGTTTGTGTGTGTGTGTTCCTTTATATATGGGATCGGATTTCCTACATTTTTCAGCCGATAAAACAAAAATTCACTTTTTTTTTTTGACAGGTAGTGTTTCTTATTCTCTTGCACACTTTTTTCTTTATTTTTAATATTCAGAATGCTTTAAAAATTCCATTTACAAGACAATTGTTTATAATAAAATTCTGTTCAATCGGGAGACTCATAACGATTGTAAACAATGTTTTTGTTTGAATTTGGGTTTGACCAATTCGTAAAAAAAAAAAAAACTAATTAAGACATGCGTGTCCGTCAACCTTAAACAATAATCTAACGATCTCTACTGATTGTACGAATCCAAACATCGGATAATTCTTTATCTTTAGGAAATATAATGAAATCTAAACATACACAAGTCCTCCTAACTAAAAAATAATAACCGGAAACTACTTTAAATACACATGGTGTCCAATTTTTTTTTACTGTATTCAATAAGTGAAAATCATAAATTTTAAATGATTATTATTACAGAAAGGCTACTAAATGAATAAGAGTTGTTAGATCATAATTAATAAACCCAAATAAAGTTAATATTTTTTTATTAGAAACAACGAGTGGAAAATATATTCAAATCAGAATTCTAATTATGAATCACCACAAGCAAAATATGCAATTTTTTTTACTGTATTCAATAAGTAAAAATCATAAATTGTAAAACAAAGATTACAGAAAGTCTACCTACATTTTTCAACCGATTTCAACAAAACTTCACTTTTTTTGGCATGTAGTGTTTCTTATTGTCTTACACACTTTTTTCTTTATTCTTACATTCAGAATGCTTTAAAAATTCCATTTACAAGACAATTGTTTATAATAAAATTCTATTCAATTGGTAGAGACTCATAACGATTGAAAACAATGTTTTTGTTTGAGTTTCGGTTTGACCAATTCGTAACAAAAAACAAAAAAACTAATTAAGACATGCGTGTCCGTCAACCTTAAACAATAATCTTTGTCAATTTTATTTTTCAGTCTTTATGATGGTCGATACTTGATCTATCTCTTACTGTTATATCCCCGGGCAACGCCGGGCTGTACTGCTAGTAATATATAAAAGAATATATTATTATAAAGATATATATCAATATATTCTTTAAGATTTTCTTATATATATTCATATATTCTTATAACTATTCATATACATATTCTCTTAGAAATGTATATATCCTTGTAGATAATCTTATATATACTCATATTCTTATACATATTATTATATACTTATTTACATTCTTGTATATATACTTTTAGAGATTCTTATTATCATACATTTTCTTATATTCTTATATTATACATACAATTCTATATATGCATTTAAATATTATTTTGCCCTTATATATTTTCATTTATGTCCAGTCAATTATGGTTGAAATGAAATAAAAGCATTATAATAATGGATTTATTCCCAAATCCGCACCTTGTTTGTAATTGGTACCTTTATATTTATTGCTGTTGTTTCAAATTCCCGGACCTCTTCTTAGAATAATTTCATGTGTACATTGCCACTTCGTTACCAGATAGAAATCGAAATTTTATCATTGCCGTTTTGTACGTGTGTATGTCATGCTTATTTTAGTCTGCCTAAGGAATTCCCGTATGAGCACGAAGCTTGGCATCTCATAATTGATTATATCAAGGAACTGGCAAATTTTATCTATCTATCTATCTATCTATCTATGGATAGATGGATTGATGTAATGTCTGCTAGATATGTAGATACAATGGTAGATAGATATACAGATATAATAACAAATAGACACACACAGATACACACACACGCATGTACACAGACACACACATATATATATATACAATTATATATATATGTGGGTGAAATGTGTGTGTGTGTATATATACATACATGTATATAAACATATATATATATGTGTACACACACACACACACACACACACACACATATATATATATATATATATATATATATATATATATATATATATATATATATATATGTGCGCAAGTATGCAGAAAAATAGGAAGGAATACGTCAGGTATATAATCCGGAGTTCCTTAGTAATTTTGTTTTTATTTTAAGACAGTGCTCCATACAGAAATAGAACTTATATTATAATATTTAAAAAAATATGATTAATCATATTTAAAAAAAATAACACACACACACACACACACACACACACACACACATATATATATATATATATATATATATATATATATATATATATATATATATATATATATATATATACATATGGATACTTCGGGGGACACACAATTATTTGTGTTAGCCATCATAATCTTAAAGATAATATTGTGAATTTATTGAAATTATTCGAAAAAATAAATTGAATAGATTCAACCATGATAACTTCCTTGCCATGTTTAATCATGAAACAAGAAAACTTATTATATATTAAAAATAAACAAAGACAACATGTCTAAATTGTTTAATCAGACATCCTTCAATGAAAATATATTTACCGGTATATATATATATATATATATATATATATATATATATATATATATATATATATATATATATATTCAATGCCATATAGGGCAAATAAAGTAGTCTAAATTACCCAAAATGAAAATAACTCTGCTATCTCATTTCAACAGATATATTTACCAAAAATATCATGAAATAATAATGAGTAAATATATTCAATAAAATCGCATTGCCTTCTACAACAGCCTCCAGAGAACTTCGGAATCCCCTGCATTTCTTCTGGGTTGTCTCCTTGTTTAAAATGGTGAATGCTGCTATAATCTTTGCTGGTCTCTCGATCAACTGCGCCCCATACATAATAATGAAGGGGGGGGTTGCAGTCTGGATAGTCAGTTTGTCAGATGTAAGGGGCGATGTGGTTGCAGAAATTGTCTGACAGACATGACTGCGTTCTCCTGCTTGTGTGGAATGTTGCAGAGTCCTTTTGCCAGATATAGATTCTTTCAGCAGTCACCTTCTTGACCCAGAGCCACACCACCTCTTCAAGGCACATGACGTAGTAGTCCGTGTTGATTCTGAGGCCCACTGGAGACATAACATCGCCATCACTATTAATCACTGCAAACACCATTAGATTCATCCAACTCATTCCGAATCCTCTGAAATATCCTCATGTTTGCGCCTAAATACTCTGAAATCTTTATATTGGAGCTTCCGGTCCCAATGACAAGTAATAAAGCATGCCGTTTACATATTTCTGTCGGAGTTAAATGCGTCATTGTCCTCTTTTTCTCACAGACAATGTCCAACTGACCCAACTATACTGTGCAGTGGACAAAATCAAAAACAAACAATGTTCGAAATTAAAAATATAAAACGGTAACAATTTACCTATCTCACCCCGTACAGGTAGATAGATATATAAAATGGTAGATAGATATAATAGCAGATAGATATATAGGTAGATAGATATATAGGTAGATACATATAATGGCAGATAGATAGACAGACAGATAGATAGATATTATATAGATTGGTAGATAGATGTTATATAGATTGGTAGATAGATATATAGATAGATATAATGGCAGATATATAGATATATTGATAGACTGATAGATATAATGACGGATATATATATATTTATATATATGCATCGATGAACGTATGTATATATAGAGATAGATAGAGATAGAGAGATAATGACATATAGATATAATGGCAAATAGATATAGAGATTAAACAGATATGATCACATATATAGATACATATAATGGCCGGTAGATATATAGATACAATGGTAGATATTATATAGATTAGTAGATAGATATAATCATATATTAATTACGTATATATATGTATGTATATATATAGAGATAGATAGATAGAGAGAGTGATAAATACAGATAGATATAAATGCAGTTAGATATATAGATAGCTACAGATATAATCAAATATATATATATATATATATATATATATATATATATATATATATATATGTATATAGATAGAAAGATAGATACATATAAAGGCCAATAAATAGATAGATATAATGGTAGATATGATATAGATTGCTAGATAGATATATATATTATATATATATATATATATATATATATATATATATATATAGAGAGAGAGAGAGAGAGAGAGAGAGATAGAGGGGAGAGAGATAATGGCAGATAGATATAATGGGAGTTATATATATAGATAGCTAGACAGATATAATCACAGATATATAGATACGTATAATGGCCTGTAGATAGATAGATAGATAGATAGATAGATAGATAGATAGATAGATAGATAGATAGACTAAGAATCATGCTTTATTGGATTAAAAATCCATTTAAGTTAGACTGACGAAATCATTGCCTGAAACGTTGTGATAAAACAAGAAATATTATTAAATGATTTTTCAATGCTCTTGGGGGAAATGCGAAATTTCAATCTCCGAGATTCGGGCAGTATTAGCAATGCTAGAAATTTTATCAACTGGGTCGATGTGATCCTAACACAAAACATGAAAGTACGAGTCGGTAAAATACAGGAAAATGTGTCACTTGTAACATTAGCAAGGTTAGAATACGCATCGGCCAACATATGATGACAAACGACTAGAAAGGTGGGAATGCTATTCGGGATAATTCATATAAAAAACGACCCATATTCATTTTAGACCGCTTAGAGATTATTCCCCTGTATTTACCTTTAGGGATCATGGCGTATATAATTCATCGAATTTTATTTTCTTATACAATTTTTCATCCAATACAAGCCAGAAGAACCACTCAGGACATGGTTACTTAACGAAGTTGTTACAAATGAGGAGGTAAAAAGCATATTAGGAAGATATGTAAGATAGATAACGGTTGACGATAGAATTGAAGATGTTAAGATTGTAGTGATCGGGGAAGCATCTTCTAAGGAGTTTATTCAACAAAGTGACACTTCTGGAGAAGAAGCTCTGTGGAACATCTTTCTGTCTAAAAGAAGAAGTGACCCTGGGTACGTGAAATATCGGGTCCAAAATATGAGGGTTTGAAGTGGTTGAATTAAGGAATGGTGCACGTCTGAACATTTGCCCACTAACAATAATTAATTTTTCCTTATGTTCAATGTTAAATATTCTCGATATGTCTTAGACATTCTCTGTTTTTTACGGTCGCGAGACCAGAACACGTGTTAGTAAATCCTTTTTAATATATATATATATATATATATATATATATATATATATATATATATATATATAAAGTGTATATAAATATAAAATGTTTTTATTCGGATTACTAAGACAAAACAGAAAATATCTCTAAAGCGTGAATCGAGAACATCTATTCAAAAAATATATAATTAAAAAATATATATATATATATATATAATATAGATGGAAATTCACCTCCGCTATATTTTACCTGAAGACGGTCGCGAGACCAGAAAACACGTAAAACTCTTAGTAATATTATGTAAAACAAAGCATAATTTTTTTTTCTAAATAAATCCACATTACAACCAAAAACGTTTGCGGCACCTCTCTTCTCTTCTTTTTAATATATATATCACTGTAGATCCTTCATAGTGGACACTGGATGAAACCTAGGTAATCTGACGGAAACTTGGAGTAATAGATTTCGAAGCGAATTGAGGAATCCTTAGAACCGAGTTCGAATTCCAGCCGAGTAACATTTCAATTCAATTCAATAATTGAATTATGCACTAATACCCTTGGGAAATGTAGGAATCCATCTCTCTTCTCCCAGCTATGTATAAATAGCAGGACAGACTGGGTTTTATATAATTTTGGGGGTGGGGCAACCGGTCTGTGAGTAGAAAACATTCTGAATTCAAAACATCCAAATATATTTAAATAGTAGGGTAGTCTGATTTTTGTAGCCATGGTTAGAAATGTTACAGAATGCGAAGGCCTAGGCCAGAATGATCAACGATTGGCAGGAGTGACAAGTAGGCGGGGCTTCTGAAAGTGATGGATAGCCTTTGTCTGGGTTATGAATATAGGTCCAAAACGGCGCGAATTCAGGAGGTCACAATAATTCTGAAGCGTCGATATGCCTCCCACTACCGTGACATCAGTCCTCTTAGAATCTAAGCTGCCACTCTTAATAGATCGAATACCAAAACTAAATGACCCTTTCCGTTGTTTTTATTTAATAGCTTGGGGATACCGAGACGACACGGAACACAACAGCACCCAGACTAAGAGAAGAACAAGTCTGACTTCAAATCCGCAGACGGATTCTCTAAAGAGATTTCCATGCAATGTTTCGTTTTGTCAAAGGAGCAATTCGATAGGAGTAGATAGGTTCGCCTATCGCCCGGTTCGCACCTCCTTTGCCTTTTGAAAGGGAGTAAAGTTTTATTCATTTATTTCCTGTTTAGGATTAGGATTCTTTTTTTTTCAACTTCCTTTTAGCTCTTTACACCTTAGTGGCATTATCGCCTTCCTTGAAGTGAATTAATTATAAAAACATCATCATCAACAACAGAACAAAACGCCTGCGATGACGCTGGTATTGGTCATTACCATTTCCTTAGACGACATCGGTGGTGTAGAGAGGGGATAAGTGCTGCATAGGAAACTGTCGATCTCTCATAAAAAAAATGCCCGGGTCTGCGTTCTTCGGGTGCAGATCCATGGTTTCAGGAGACCAACTAGTGCCAATAATAAGCGAAATGCACGAAAAGGACGTCAGGAAGAGAGTGTGGATGTTACTGGGAGACTAATGGATGTTACTGGGATCCTAACGGATCTTACTGGAAGCCTAACGGGTGTTACTTACTTATTTGTTCTATTCTGTTCGTATTCTCTTTATATTTCCTGCAATAAGACATTTTCGATTTTCTTTCTATATTTCTCTTCATCTTCTAATCCTAATGTTTTCTATTTATGGTCATCAAATCGTTTATTTCTAGTAACAAAAACAATGTTTGTTACTTTGTAATCAGCTTATTCTGATTTGGTGAATCAGTCAGACGCTCATCAAAAAGAGATTTTACGTTTCGATTCCCTCCCCTGATCTTTTCAGAATTCAATACCAGCAAAAGGTATAGAATTTGCCATTTTGATGCAATTCTTTCCGACCAAAATTGTTTGAATTCGCAAGGGAACGAACTTAAATAAAATTCGTTAAATCACAAGGGTTCCTATTTAACTTTTTAAGCTATGTTGTACGCCTACTTATTTAATAATCAAAATAAATGGCATATAAATTATTTTTAATTAATTCCCTCTCACGCAAGGAGATAAAGCCACTGAAATGCAAGACAATGTAGGAAACGGGGAAAACATTATTGAGGAATAAAGACAATAAAAGAAGAGGATTTAATGAGACAGAAAGTAACGATTGAAGTTGGATTTACATCTTTGAAGAGGTGAACATTGAAAATCAAGCAGCAGGAAGAAAGTTCCTCAATTGTTTTACACGCCACACAATCATCAAACACATACACTGCGTTTCAAATTATTAACGAGGTGACACTTCTCCATCCTATCCAAAAACTACTAGTTGGAATTTAACAAAATTATCAGAGAATGGCGACAATAGATATATACATCTACTCTGAAAAAATTGTGAGGTTCTAGAAAAAGTAACAGGTTATGGTTATATACGTATTTTACTTAAATTATTAGTGTGTCAAATTATTAGTGAGGTGTAATAAAAAAAACCTCTAAACAAAGAAAATAACACTTTAATTGCTTCATTTACAGATTTTTATGGGTACATTCAATAACTGAGATGAAATTAAATCGAAATAAAAAAGTAAACAGAGTTTAAAAAAAAAAAGAGGATAGTGGATTTGGTTAATATGAGTTACGTGATCCTTTTTTAAAATGACTTCGAAAAGGCGGTGGTCTATCGAACATGACAATTTCTGGATCTCCTTTGATGTAATTTCACGTGATACGCTATGTCCTGCCATAACTCATCCTTGCTTCTAAATTGTCATCCATTCTCATAAACACGTCTCTTCAGAATGCTCCACATGTTTTCAATTGAGTTTAAGTCTAGAGAATTGGCCGCCCAGTTCATATTCCGAGGTCCGCAGAATCCAAATTTCTGCTGGTACTCCGTAGTTTTATGCGCTGAATGCGAAGGAACATTATCTTGCATAAATATGCTGGTTCTTCTGAACGTGATTCTTTGCTTTTTAGCCAAGGTTCCAGGTGATCTTTGAGAAAGAATACATAAGCATCTGCAGTTATTTTCATACCATCAGGCACTCCTCCTAGAACAACCATTATACCTCTATAATATCAGCCCAAATCATAATACCTCCTCCTCCTTATTGGCGTGTCAAGCGTTGAAGACGACCTCGTCCATTTAAGACCCAGCATTTGCTACAAACATCAGGGCCACCAAGTGTTGCATAATTTTCATCTGTTAACAGCTTTTAAGAAATCGACCTTTATGTTCTCCTTAGCCTATTTCAAACAGGTCTGCATCTGTACGTTTATCTAACAAGGCTTTATCACTGGTCTCCTAAAAAGTGCTCCACTGGTCAGGCCTGAGTTATTTGCAGCTTCACGTTTCACTTGTGACAAAGAACATCAGGAAACAACCCTCGAGTGACCCTTATCGGTCCCCTTACGTACCATCGTAGGAGCTGCAACAACATCTTTTCAGATGTTATAATATCTTTCTGAGAAGGTGTCAAGTCACATTTGTGACCCATGATTGCACGATTTTAATGACATTCGTTAATAATCTGGAACACTTCTATATCGTGTTAACATTGCAAATGGCAACTGTTTGTTTCCTGTTGCGCAGAACAATACAGTTTTAATATAGCCTGCGCATATACCTATTCCCATTATACTATGAATTTTTTCTTAAATTCCGACTGGTAGTTTTTAGACAAAATGAAAAAAAATCACCTCGTTAATAATTTAAAACGCAGTGTACTCATTCAATTGTTATTGGATGACTACGACAGAATTACTTTTAAAATCTAGGTATTGAAAATATCTTTGGTATGACTGAGTTTCACAATAAAAAAAAAATCGACATTCAGGTTTTGCAATCTGACGATCAATGTTTAGCGTGAAACTGGCAGTGATAGCATAGATCTTGTGAACAAGATCAATCGTTACGACCTTCTTGATGGCTTTCATGCCTTCAAAATGGTTTCTCTTGATGAACACCTTGAGCTTAGGGAAAGGAAAAAAGTCACACAGCAAGATTAGGTGAATAGGGAGGTTGCTCTAGTACGGCGATGTTCTTCTCGGCCAGGAAATGACGGATGCTCAGGGCGTTGTGAGCAGATGCATTGTCGTGATGAAGCAGGGACGATTTGTCCTGCCCCAACTCTAGCATGTGTTAAAAAATGCAATGGTTGCAGAAAGCCAAGATTAAAGTTATATACTCCCAAGATATCATGTTATATGATAACCCGCTTATCCTTCTTTTGCCCACAGATCATGCAATATAAACAATGCCTTTTTTTCCCGACAGACCTCGTATATCTGGGAATATAGTCTATGTAAAGCCTGTGTGTCAAACTTGCGTCCAGCGGGCCGCATGCGACCTTTTGCATGTATCTTGGCGGCCCTCACAAAGGTTTCTATAGCTGTGGTATATCGAGAAATTTTGTAGGAAGTACCTGGAAGTAGTCGGATCTTTTCATATCATCCTCGGACATTTAAGAACTTCAGAAAGTTTGCCACATAAATTATGGCGATGTTTGGTTCCACATATATCTGTGAGCAGTTATTTTCGTCTATAAAGGACACAAAACCGTCTCACAGAAGCAGATTAACATGAACATTTGTCATCTTTGGGCAAAGTTGGATCCACAAAAACATTCCAATCTGATATATCTAGAATAGTTTGTCTAAAGCGATATCACTCATCTGGACAACACAAAAATGATTAAATCGTACGACCTTGTATTGTAACTATTTTGTATTTAAAGTTTAGATACTACTAGCTGCGATTAATGCAAGACTGTATCATACATACATACATACAAATATATATATATATATATATATATATATATATATATATATATATATATATATATATAAATCGATTCTCCCGTCGGGTTCGACGTATGAGGGTCAAGCAGATCAGTTCCCAGGAAACCGACAGCCCGACACCGGCATATGAGATTCGATTATAGTGATGAAGGTTTCGTGCAGGACCATCCACACTTTTTGAAGGGCCGAATACAGAGACCTGGTGCCCTACGTGCCAATTCAGAGTTGTCCTTCTCCTAGACCAGTTGCCATCCAAGGCTATAGAACCCAGTCTGTCCTGCTATTTTACCCATATCTGGAGGAAGAAGAAGAGGATTCGCACCTTTCCCAAGGGTATTAGCACGTAAGTGAATGTAATGGATTCAACCTGGATTCGAACTCGGCTCTGCGATTCCTCAATCCAAGCCGTTATCCATTACTCCACCATATATATATATATGTCATTCGCAGACAGTACTCTTTGGCTGTATCACAGACATCCGAAAGCCTCAAGCCAGGATTGTTTTTACGAATATAAACAAATGCCAATCAGCCAAAGTGCTCCATCCATTTTATTGGTGGCTGTTGCTCATACAAGTAGCTTATCCCTCAACAGTTCTCAACTGAAATATGTTTTCAAGAGCTATGCGTTCATGATTTTGATGCTTAAAGACTACCAATTCAAAATGGCTGAACTAAATTTATTTCTAACTACAATACTTCGGTAAGTAAACGTCATCGAAGCTGTAGATTCTTTCACTGGTTCGCTTTTTTCATCTCCGAAATGAGGATTTTGAAAATAATTTCATATGTATGATATTTAAACATTCGCCTTTGCTAGCGCGGGGCTCATTTTGAATCAATGTTTCGACTACATATTATAAAAAAAAGGTTATTTGATAGAAGACAATATGTATGGTGGTTAGCAAAAGGATTAGCCCAGAATGTAAAATTACAAACTGGAGATACCAAAATCAAACAAATACAAAATTTTAAATATACGGAAAGTCTTTTAACATAGGAGGGAAAGTGCGACATTGAAATCTGTAGGCGCATTTGGATTATCAAAGATGCATTCCAAAAGCTAAGTAGAGTATTAGAAACAAAGAAAATAGTACTGAACAATTATGTGGCATCTGTCTTCCTATGTGTCAGAGAATGCTGGACAATCTTCTCAAAGGCTTCAAACGACAGAAATGTTGTCCTACGGTAAGACGTGAGGATACCATGAACCGAATATGTGGGTAACGACGAAGTTTGAGAGAAAATGTAAACAAAAAGAAAACAGGAAAATACAGTTGCAATTTCTAGGGCACATAATGAGGAAAGAGAGTTTGGAAAATTTGATACTCACAGGGAAAAGTGGCAGAGGAAAACAACGTGTAACATATTTTATGAGTTTGATTAATTGGATACCGGAACAAAATTTAGGAGATAAAAATGATATCATTTATTAAGAACTTAAAAGGACAGGAAATTGGGGAGAGCCATGATCGCCTACTTCCTAAAGGGGCATGACACATAAAGAAGAAGATATAACAATAATATCGTTCGTAAAACATGTCGTTCACATTTTTGTATCCGTTAAATCTGAGTAGGGGTAATCAAGTGGGTTACAACTTATTTTCTACCGTCGGAAGTCTCATAACAGGTGGGATGTGGCAGGCCTATCGCAGTTCTAGTGCTACTTTCACGGAAGGTGCTAGGTCGAACTACATTTCCTGGTTCCACCAGTTCTAAACTTCTCGGCAAAGACATGTCATGCTACTTACATTGTAGCAAACGATCCATATTCCCTCCGAATTCCGTTGCCGTGATGTAAGTTCTTCCGGCGAACCACAGCTGTGTGGAAATGATTTCCAAGAGGATGTTTCCCCGATCACTACAGTCTTAACCTGTTCAAGTCTATGGTTATCTTCTTCTCCTATCTGTGTAAACTGCCTCTTAACGTAACCCTTTACTGTGGTTGGTCTCCGGGCCTTGTACAGGGTGAACCTTACTGTAATAAATAAATAAAAACAAACAATAAAAACAAAACAAAATCCCAGTTTGCCACTCTTTCTCACATTAGCGCCAAATCAGTAGACTTCAAATCAGACTAAGCCGTTTGGCCATACTTTTCAGGAAACATACACACCTGGTCAAAATCTTAAGACCAGATACAAAAAGGTAAAAAAAAAAAATATATATATAAAATACTGTTACTTTAATCAAAATATATTTGCGAAACATTTACATTTAATTAGAGAATATAGTTTATCAACAAATAATTGAACATTTTAAGCCTTTAATTGATTAATTTAAACAAACATTGAAAAAAGGATTTTTTGGTTGGTCATAAAGATAAGACCCTGTATGAAAAAATCAAAACAAATTATTGGACAAAAATTTTAGAACTAGTCAGTGTGTTCAAAGCGTGTAGTATTCTACGTAGATCATTTTCAGTATTAAATTTCCGATTTTAAAATGACTAAGGGTAAAATTTTAACAAAGTTCGAACAGGGCAGGATTGTTGAACTTCAAAGACGTGGTCTTTCGCAACGAGCTATTGGAAATGAAATTGGCCGTAGCAAAACTGTCATTGCTAACTTCATTAAAAATCCGGATGCATATGCTTCCAAAAAATCAAGCGCTCGCCCCAATAAAATCTCGCTATCTCTATCTAGACAGACGCATTAGGCGAGAAGTTAAGAGAGATTCAAGCCTAACATCAAATCAGATAAAAGCGAATGCAGATGCTGAATGCAGCTCTCGAACAATTCGACGGCATTTAAATCAGAAAGGTTTTAAGAATTTGAAACGGCTGCAGAGGCCTTCTTCGCCATAAAACCTCCCGTTTACAATTTGCTTCCCATTATCAAAGTTGGGATGTGGATAAATGGAAGAAAGTGTTATTTTCTGACGAGAATAATTCAATCTTATTGCCCCAGACGGTTTTCAGCGTTAGTGGCCTGCAAACGATGGTATGGGGTTCATTTTCGTGCAATGGAACTCTTGAGTTACAGGGGGTAAAAGGTCGTCAAACGGCTGCTGGTAACATTGGCATGTTAAGAAAGGTATCACTAATTCACTGAATGTCCTCGTCTATGTGGAGAAAACTGGATTTTACAGTAGGACAATACTGCAATTTACAACGCTCTCCAGATCGAAACCAATTCGAGAATTTTGGGGGATGGATGTCATTCACAACAGGAAGAGTGATTATCTCTTCAACTTAGAGCTAAAGAGATGAATTAGAAAAGATCCAACTCAACACATAAGAGCAGTGAAAAAAAGGCTTGAAAATGAAATTGTACGTGAAGCCTGTGAGGAACCTTGTTATTCCAAGACAGTAGAGAGGGAAGGATCATCTTGAAGAAGTTGGAAAATAATCTTGAAATAATATATATATATATATATAAATATATATATAGTGTAACCCGGATACAAGAGACCCGGATATAAGAGAGATTTTCTCTGGTCCCAAATTAGAGCCTGTGTTAATGTATATAAAATAGACCAAACCCGGATATAAGAGAAACCAGAATATAAGAGACTTCTTCTCCGGTCCCGACAACTCTCTTATATCCGGGTTACACTGTATTACGATCCTTCGTGAGCTTCTGGTGCTTAGTTATAATGATGAATATTTCATTTTTTATCACACATTTCCTCATGATTCTTCTGTTAAGCTTAGAGAGTAATTATACTTTCTTATTGGTCAAAGTAGAGTTCAATAGTGTTATAAAATCATCGGGTAATTCCAGTAAGATACCTTTAATCATTTCTAAGATACAGCGGGTCAAAGTGTATTATAACAAATGGACAATGTTGCTTTTACACTCGTTACATCTTTTTCTTTAATCTCATTTTCTCTTTTGTTTTGTTTATTTAGTCAATTATGTCTGGATGTATTAGTCTTCGAATTTCTGAGATGAAGAATTCATAGTATTATTTGAGTGGCATTTCTTTTGCACTATTTCTGTCGCGTACCTTGATGTCTGTGGACTAACGATTTGGTGGTTGAGATAAGAAAATCGACTGAAGTATTAGGCGAGAAATACTAGCTAGAAAATAATTATTCTAATCTATTCTCACATATTGAAAAATCCAAGTTGATTATACTATTAAAATAAAAAACCTCCATTCTCTAAAATACAGGGTGCATTAGAAATATCCCACAAATATACCTCCCAGAAATACCCCCCTCATAATGATAAAACCTTAATGTCTTATCATTATGTAGGAGGTATTTGCTACGTCCTCGGTATATCAACTAATTTTAAACGTATTCACTGCCATAGAGGCGGAATGTTATTACATAGCAGTTCGGCAGTCATTTCTTTGTTTCTAATGAAGTTTTTCTGTTTTTCATTTGCTTAGATTTGTCATGGCATATTTACTTATCCCAATGAACTTCGGATTTCAGCGTCGTGTTTTCCGTCCTCTGTTAAAACACTTACGAGATATCTAAATTGTACTTTTTTCATTTTGGAGTCTCCATTTGATAGGAGGCATTTCATCATCGCCGACTCACCGGTGTTGGCTGTAATAGTGTGCACATCTGTTAGTTCGGCTTTGAGTCGTAGAGATTTTGAAAATTTGGCTGTTTTACAGATTGTTTGAATATTTGAAGGAAATTGCATACGATTTTTAATAAATTTTTAAATAAAAAAAAATAGTCATGTATTAAAAAAACTAATCCTTTTATTTGATTTTAAAAAAAATCGTGTTTTTAAAATGATCCTTAATAAATTACTTTTTTTTCAGTTTTTAAAATGTTCACGAAAAGATTTTATAGTTTGCATGTCGTTGAGTCGGCGGTGTTGACATGGCGGTGATAAGTTGTCTTTCACCCTTCAATTTTAATTTTGGGGAAATTTATCCACAGTAAAAAACAAAAAGAAAATCTGTATTTATCCTGAACATCGTTTTATTAATATCCATAGATTCTTCGTCTTCTACGAGTCGTGTCCCTTCAGGGCGTTGGTCATAATGATTCTCCACAATTTCCTGTCCATATAGCTATTAATAAATTGTGTTTTTTTGTTATCTTTCCTAAACCTTGTCCCCTAGGTTAGCTGCTGTTTTTATTCCTCAATCCTTTTGCCCTCAATATTTATGTGTGTGCATCAGATTTTAAAAGCGCTCTTATCTTAATTATCATCCTGAGAAATGTTAACAGTTTCTTTCACATGTTAAGTATAATTCTTTTTTTTTATTTCATTTGCATAAAATAGAGGCCGCACCCCAAAATATCAATATAATCAGCACAATAAATATTTATTAAACATCAAACATATGACAAAAATGAAGGACAGAGAGAAAGGTTTTAACTTCGGAATTTTCGAACACGCCTGTGTCCTTTATCGACGATCCGAGGAACAAAGAGAACTGGAAAATACTTTATCTACATAAACATCTCTCGGTGAGTAATTTCCATTTTTCTGTTTGTTCCTCGGGTCGTTGATAAAGGGCACTGGATTGTCCGTAAATTACAACTAAAAACATTTTTCTCCGTACTTCATTTTTGATAAATGGTTGATATTTAATAAGTTTATCGTACTGATTATATTAATATTTTAGATTTGTCCTCTATATTATTAAGCAACCCAGCTATTCACGCACAGACACGGGCGCACACATACACATGCACACACACATTCACACACATGTATATATATATATATATATATATATATACTCGACTCTCCCGTCTAATTCGACGTATGAGGGTCAAGCAGATCAGTTCCCAGGAAACCGACAGCCCGACAGCAGCACAAGAGATTTGATTATAGTGGTAAATGTTTTGTGCAGGACCACCCACACTTTTTGAAGGGCCGAATACAGAGACCTGGTGTACTACGTGCCACAAGGTCCCCAAACGACCCTCCGCAGGTTTTGAATTCAGAGTTTTCCTTCTCCTAGACCAGTTGCCATCCAAGGCTATAGAACCCAGTCTGCCCTGCTATTTACCCATAGCTGGAAGGAGAAGAAGAGGATTCACACCTTTCCCAAGGGTATTAGCACGTAATATACAAAGAAATAATCACGCATAGAATCAGTCAGCAATATTAATGTTATTATTGGCGATATCCATCGCTAGTAGTATATAATGTATGCATTAAAATACTGTTAATCCATAGAGTGATGTGATCCTCATTTATAAAACTATTGTCTGTTGTTTCCAGTTTATATTTTTTTAAAATGCAAGTACTTTCGAATAATCCTTTATTCATCGTCAGGCATATTTTTTTTTCCTTATAAAATTAAAACTTGGAGACGCAATAATTGTTTGTATATAAATTATATGCTGCCTAATGTTTATATATATATATATATATATATATATATATATATATATATATATATATTAACAATATTACTGCTTGAAACACTTCGGTTGACTTAACTTGTAGGCACCTGAGGAAAAAATTGAAGTAAAAAAAGAAAGAACTAAAAGATCAGAACAAGTCGGAAGAAATCGTCAAGTGTCTTAAGTCCTTAGACCCCCCCCCAAAAAAAACAAAACAAACGTGAGTATAAAGACAACGGAAATGTAGTGGGCTCAATACATTAAGTAGAGTGGTGAATTAGAATATATAAAGTTTTGCCCCTGGCTTGTAAGGTTTTATTGTAATATATATATATATATATATATATATATATATATATATATAATATTGTTTGTCTAAAAATATGATTCCTTCCTTTACATAAGAGTTCTCATGTTTCAAAAAACGAGAGCCGAAACCATCCAAATAATTATTAAAATTAAGTTGAATTGAGGTGTTTAGTCCCGTTTCATCTTCAAGCGAAATTTTAGGAATAAGCTATCTCTCAGTTTACGTGTGTTTTTAGGCACGGTCCGTTACCAAATTCGTTATTGTGGTAGTGGCTAGACTATTTTCCTTCGTTATGTGGTCAGAGAGTTAATTCTTATCAATAGATTCATCATCTATATTCATTATAATATAAGCTCTACTTCTGCATGGAGCACTGTCTTCTTTTAAAATAAAAACAAATATACTAAGGAACTCCGGATTATGCACCTGACGTGTTCTTTTCTATTTTCTGCATACCTGCGCACTTATACATACATGCATATATATATATATATATATATATATATATATATATATATATATATATATATATATATATATATGTGTGTGTGTATGTGTGCCTGCAGAAATTAGTTAGTCTAATATTCTTGACAGTGTAATTTTCGACTTAACTTTGGAAATAGACAATTATCCTTATTATATATTGATTTCTTCGGACACGTGTCCTTATCTTGATTGTCGATCTAATAATGTACTCGCCCTCATAAATTGTTATTTCTAGGTGGGAATGGATGTTTACAGAATATCTACGTTGTTAACTCGAATTTGTGATTGGTTTTAGGATACCTTTTCTGGTTGGAAATTATCTATCTATCTATCTCTCTATATATCTAATCAAGATAAGGACAGGATTTTCAAATAAATCAGTGCATAATAATGGATAGTGTAAATTCTACTTGAAGTAAAATATTAGGAGAATTTCTTCAACGACAATCTTTTATTTCTAATTACTATAAATGTCATTTTTATTGGTTACTCCTATTTTAGTTGCTATCCAGTTTTTTCTTAGACAGTGAAGTTAAAAACAATCGAGAAGTCTTAATAAATAAAGATTGTGCCTCCGACCGGAATCGAACCTGTTTCTTCCTTTTTCATCAGAGAAACCGTTTCGGCTATTCGGTTATAATATTCTTATTACCATGCAACAATAAAAAAGTATGGTTAATATGTGTCTTGTTCAATTAAGTGGAAAAAATCATACTCTTCTCTCTTTCGTTTTGATCCGGCATATGATTATAAAACAAATCTAGGTAGAATGGAAAGTAAAATAATAATAATAATAATTTCATTCGCTTTGTTGCATTGATCACCAATAAGTATTTTTTCTCAAAATTAGAGACATTTGTACAAAGATTTTTTTTATATAATCTTTATTATCTTTTAAATACTTGCAGCATTTTTAAAAATAACTTGAAGGCAGGCATTTTCTGGTAATATTGTTAAACAATGTGACTTTGCTTTTATTTACCTTTTCTTAAATCGCGCCCTTCTGTAAGTGTTGTAATAATAATAAAAAAAATAATAATACGAGGACCTGGAGATCGAGATTAACAGGATGTGGGGAATAAAGACTGAGACTGTACCAATAATAATCGGAGCTCTTGGCCTCGTGAGAAAAGGAATGAACAATTTTAATAACAGTGTCCCAAGTAACATCAACATCAAAGTTGCCCAGAAGATCACACTAATACGATCATCCCTTTTAGTGATAAAAGTGCTATCAATTAAATGACAATTTTCCTATAGGGCCTAGGGGGCCGACTCTACAGGATACAAAGCAGGAAATATACACAAATACTACTACTACTACTACTACTACTACTACTACTACTAATAATAATAATAATAATAATCTGAAATCTAATAATTGGCAGTTACAAATAAAATAAATAATTTGACTATATCATGAATAATAATTATATGATATTGTGATAACCCTCATTATTACTACTATTATTAATACTACTACTAATAATATGAGATACTGATGTTTAATTATTAACCATCACTAAAGATCATTTTTATGATGTTAATATTATATCATTAATAAAATATTGAGACAGTGCTGGTTAGTAATTAACCATTGCTACTACTACTACTACTAGCATTACTACTACTAATAATAATGATCATTATTATTAATATTATTATTTAAGGTATTGATAGTTAATAATTAAACATCACTGGTAATAATAATAATAATAATAATAACAACAACAACATTTCGTCTTCTCAATAAATTGTCTTTGAAAAACTTACTTTTTCCTAAGTTCTGAAATGAATAAAAAAAAAATGTAAATGATTGTATCAAATTACAAATCATGAAAATTGGAAATAATAATAATAATAATAATATTTTTTGTATTTCTTTAAAGCATGGGCTACCAGGGATCCCTTCAATGAGTCTATCGGAAACGTTAAGCTCTCAATACAACTCGAATTATGCATGTCCTCAAGTGGAAATCTCAAAAATGTGGTACATGAAGACATCAATAATTCCAGTTCTTGGAGGAGCCCTTGGTTGATTAATAATAATAATAATAATAATAATAATAATAATAATAATAATAATAATACATATATACGACGTAACGTAACTTCCCTGTGCCTTTTCTATAAATACTTTCGTGGTAATTTTTATGATGAACTTTATTCTATGGTAGCTAGATATTATGAATGTAAACGCAGTACTGGATTTGCGGCAAAGACTAAGCATTTTACATTTAAATTGTCTCGATCTTACCGTAAATTTTATGCTAACAGTTTCCCCTCTCGCACTTCTCGCTTGTGGAACTCTCTTTTGAGTTTTGCTTCCCGGTCAAATTTGATCTTCAAAAAATTACATGTAATGCCAATCGTTACATTCTCTCTTCTTGATCTTTATTGTCCCTTCTACGTAATAGTAATTTTTCTCATTCTCTCTAAAAACTCAGTAACCTCTTGCGTCCTAGTGGATTTATTACATTTCTTGGGGGAAAATATATATATATATATATATATATATATATATATAGAGAGAGAGAGAGAGAGAGAGAGAAAGAGAGATTAAAGGTAATAAATACATTGGTATTTAATCCAAGTGCATCCTAGTAATATAAAATATTTAAAAGGATCGAGATTAACAGTTTAAGAGCTCAATGTATTTATACAAAGCAAATAAGTAATAGTAAACCATAAAATCCAAAATTTCCTCATATGGAGTATAGAACTATTTCAACCGACTGGTTGATTACCTTCACTATTCTTCTTTATTTGATACCATCTGACTCTCATCTGTTCTCAAACGCTATCATTTTGTTGTTGACGCCATTATATCTATATCTATATAAAGCTCATGATCAGACATAATACACATTCATTGTTTGTTATATTTAATATATATATATATATATATATATATATATATATATATAAACCTCTCAGATGAATCTATAGATAAGAATTAACTCTCTAACCAATTAACGAAGAAAACTAGCCTAGCCACTCCCACAATAACGAATTTTATAACAAACCGTGCCTAAAAACACACGTAAACCAAGAGATAGCTTATTCCTAAAATTTCGCTTGAAGATGAAACGGGACTAAACACCTCAATTCAACTTAATTTTAATAATTATTTGATAGTTTCGGCTCGTTTTTGAAACATGAGAACTCTTATGAAGCGAAGGAATCATATTTTTAAACAAAAATTATAAAATATATATATATATATATATATATATATATATATATATATATATATATCGTCATATATATATATATATATATATATATATCGCTGTATCACAGCTCATCAGTGTGTCTAGACATCCGATCGTTTCAAGCCGGGGCCGAAACCTGACCGATCTGTCATCACTCGGAGAGTCTAACCTCTAGGCTCTCGGAGCCTGTCAGAGGGAAAGGCGAATTTTTGCGTATTTATTTTTTCCTAAACACGCCGGTGAACTAGAGGACTCAACCCGTTGGGAGAGCTTTTCCATTATTAGCAGTAAAAGTCACTGTTTACAAATTCGCGGTTTATGCCCTCACCGAATTTCTTTTCGGTAGTTAATATCATATATATATATATATATATATATATATATATATATATATATATATATATATATATATATATATAAGTGCGATGAATAAATTGTTGGGCACCGTCTATGAGAAAACGTGCAACATGACACAATTCACTCTGCTAGAAATTTGGATACGGCATGCTGCACAGCTTGGCATTCGCATCAGAAGCTCCAATATGAGCATTTCAGTGTGTTTGGGTATCAATATGAGAACGGTGCAGAAGATACGGAAAGAGTAGGATGATCTTAATGGTGATTACGAAGGTTGTTGGTGTGACTACTAGTGATGGTATTTATCAATCCACCCACGGGAATCGAATGTGGCACAAGGCCTTTTTAATGTGGGTATCTCTGAGCCCGTAGGCCCAGCCAAAAATAAATAACCATCCAAACCCGCCGAGGCGGGCCAGTTCCGTCAACCTCCCCCAACGAAACCCTACCCTTCGGCGGAGCTTCGTCCGGGTTCCTCTCTGCAAGCAGAGAGTTCGACAGACACCTGACCCGGCAGCTCACAAAGCGCAGATACTACACTTTGATCCTAGCCACCGGGCCGAGCAGGTGACTACTAATGATGGCGACGTTATGCCTCTGTTCATCTTCCCATAGGACCTTAAAGTAAACCGGAGGCCTTGATCAAGTGCCTTGAGGGGTAGTGTTAGCCTAGATCAAGAAGTTGGCTGTTGGAAGAGCCTATATCTATCAACAGGACTCTACACCATGGCTGTCAGACAATTTCTGCGACTATATAACCTCTTATATCTGGCCACCTACCTACCCAGTCTGCAACCCCATTGATTATTGTGTATGAAACGTACTTAAACAGTAGTAAAGAGAGTAGCGAGACCAACAAAACTACTTGTACCACCAAAGATGAACTGTAGACAAGGATTATGGAAGCGTTCACTAAATTAAACAGAGAGACCGCCCAGAAGAGAAGGAGGAGATTTCTATAGTCGTCCGTAGGCTGCGGTAGAAAACATTGGCGATTTCATTGAATAAATTTAGTCTTTTATACTGTAAGATATTTTTTTGTGTAATTTTGGTAAATATATCTGCTAATATGAGATGTCAATTGTATTTGCATTTTTGCGTAATTTAGACGACAATTTATCCATCGCACCCTGTATAATATTTTTGGACTACAGGCATGTACACAATTCTTAATTTGCCTCAAGCGTTTATATTTATTCTTGTTCGGAATAGAAGACTAGAATAAATTCTTATTTAGATGGCGAAATAATGTTCCAGTATATTTTTACAAATCGTGAATCGAGGATGCTTGTAAATGTAATTATTGCAAATGAATAGCATTCATTCGAACTATATATATATATATATATATATATATATATATATATATATATATATATATATATATATATATATGTGTGTGTGTGTGTGTGTGTATATATATATATATATATATATATATATATATATATAATAACTCTATTCTTCGAAGAATATTTGCATTAACGAATGGACAGAAACTATCCTCTTCTTCCTGTTTTTGAATACATTTATCTTGTAAAGTTATTTGCAATGCATATCTATAAAAAACATCATTAGCAATGCATTTACCATTTACGTATAATAGTCCCTTTCTGTCAGTAACATTTACATCACCCCCAAACCACTGACATCCATTTTCATATAGATTTCCAATAGAAATATACAGATTCAATTTTGAAACTTTCTAAAATAAATGTTATACTGAAATTTGAAATTATCGGCGGATAATGTAAAAATGGTTATATCAACGCTGATCTTATGATTTCAGCTCATTTACATCCGTATGAACAATGTTCAGAGATTGATTTTATTGAAGAAAAAAAACCCCGAAATAACGACAATAAAAAAAAAACGTATTAAACTGGTGGTAATAGCATATTCTGTTTCATCAGCGTATAACTTAATCATAGACAGCTACAGAATACAACGATAATTTAGAAACGAATTTTAAACGTTCCAAAAAGCTAGCATTCAAATTTTTAAATATTTATTTTTAATATTTATTCACATACTAAAAGTCTTTCGTCAGTTTGGTATCTTTACATATTATTTAGTATAGTTATATCACTATGTATCTTTTTTCTTTTAATACAAACATTTTTACTGGATAATCATATTTGAATAGATATTCTGCTCTTTCTTCATTGGAATGAATATCCATCAACTTAGAAGTATAAATCCAAATAAAATACACCTATCCGTAAGAATCGAACCTGTAGTCCCCTTATCAGAATAAAATGCTTTTTACTGTTTGGTTACAGCAGTCTCTTCAGAAATGCATTGCTAAAATGATATATATATATATATATATTTTATTTTTACTTATTTTAAGATTAATTTAGTTTTATTTATTTTTACCCCTGCGTTCGTCACCTCGGATTTCCGAAAATCGATAGTTCCCTGGGGTCTGCCACCTACAACAACTGAGTTAAAACTGCGCCTTGCCACATACTATACACCTTAAAGGGTCAATAGGTTCGTGGTATTTAGCAAAAGATAAAAAGCTGTCAACTAAGAATTATTAGTATTTTAAAATTTCGGGGTAACAACACCCCAATTTTTTGGAACGTTTTCTATTTTAGCTAACCATATAATCGTTCCTGAAAGGTAAGCAAAATAAATGCAACAATATTCATTATTAGTGTAGAAATTTTGTTTTTATATATATCCGTTTTCGAGTAGATAATCCCGTTTTCTTTTTCTTTGAAATAATAAATTTAATGTCCGACAGCCTAGACTTTGGGAAGTTGGACATTAATTTTCCTGACTGTTTACATGTACGAACTAACCTGTGGTCTAGCTGTCATGTTCATCCAATAGAGCTCTAAGTTCATCTGGATGATTTTGTTTGCTGGTATATCAACATCTATGGGTTATTTAATGACGAAATTTAAGTCCTTTTTACTCAATCTTATGCTTTCAACTACAAATATTTTCTTACACAATTTTCTACTTTCAGAGTAAAGTTATGTTCTTTTATTGTTGGTAATTTTACTATAAACTCTATTTTTATACGTTTTAGTATTGCATTGTTTGTCATTTTGCTATAAAAATGTATTGTTACTCATTTTATAAATAGATACTGTTTATTCTTTCTTGGGGTTTCACTTTTTCCCATAGCTGGGGCCCAAACATGTGCTACCACCCCGAGTCAAGATGGACTTGGGAACAATATCAGTTAAGAGGTGGTTCAAAGCTCTTCAAAACTTTCAAGCTCCCGATCAGTAGCCTTACTGCCGGATGTAGTTTATCGTCATACCCAGGACACTTGTTTGGGGGTGAAATTATTAAATGTCATTAATATTTTTATACTTTTCTCTGTTTACATTCACAGCATCAGCTTCTTTATATAGTTACATTCGAATCGAGGAAATTTCCTTTATTATTGTCATTTTACGCTTACTGCCATATCACGTTGCAATCTAGTCCGATCACTGAAGTTAAGCAAAGCTGAGCCTGGTCATTACCCAAATGGAGAAACATTAGGGAATAACAAGTGCTATACGCTACGCGACAGGCCTAGAGAAAAGGTGAAAGTTGACTGTGAGAAATGTCCACTGTAAAAGGATAAAAATGAAACAATTTTTTAATGGGTTATAATTTTATTATTGGAAACTTTTGGATTGTATTAACAATGAAGAAAGGCTAACTGAAGTCAAATAAGTCACAATCACAGTACACGGATGGAGAAGCCTCTAAAAAAGGACGGAAAGCCTAGATTACTTCTGCTGGGCGAATACAAAGACTTGTTCTAAATTACAATGAACCTAATTGTATCCCTGACTATTTGAGAGGGATAATAAGCGTATAATATCAGTTATTAGAATATAATTTAATCATTTAATCCCGTGCAGCTGTGATAAAAATATAAAGGAGAAACAAACCATCCGTTTGAGGTAAGACTGCAAGAACATCGTAAAGCCCTAACACAAGTGGAGATAAAAAAAATCAGGCGAGGCTGACCACATATAGAGAGAATAGGGAAATCACTGTTCCCTGTGGGACGGCGTTGAAATAATAGACAGAGAACATCACAGTAAAATACGAAAACTTAAGGAATCAGCACATATGCTATGCCACAAATATCTCCTAAGCCGGCTAAGCATAGAAATGAATACAATATGGGAACCAGTAATATGGAATGCTAGAGAAAAGCAATAATAATAACAAAGTTACAATATGAGCTCTGGTAAAAAATAGTATGGGAGACATTATGTTTATAAGTCCCAAAATTTCTTACACTAATGACGTCAATGACACATGGACCAGTGGATAAAAGCGTTGGTTGGATCCAGTGATTTGACCTGAAGACTAGTGAGTTCAACAATGTGAACAACAACAACTTGGAGAGTCGAGTTAAAGGGAGATAACTGAGACATCCAGAAAAGGCATGGCACGTGGAAATAGAACAGTCTACGCCAGTGGCCGAAATTAAGGGTTAAGTTCGAAATTGCAATCACCTGAAGATGGACACAACCACATTTTATTTTTCGTGTTGATAACCGGTACGGTCCACGAATAAGTCACAATCACAAACGATATTAAATAAAGGGCCCGATGGATAAATTGTCATCTAAATTACGCAAAAATGGAAATAACACTGACATCTTATTTTAACAGATATATTTACCAAAATTATACAAAATATCTTGATATACTAAGAGTAAATTTATTCAATAAAATCGCCATTGACTTCTACCACAGCGTCCAGACGACTTCACAATCTCCTGCAGCTCTTGTGGGCTGTCCTTCTTGTTTAATTTGGCGAATGCTGCCATAATCCTTTCTCTTTGATGTTACAAGGAGTTTTGTTTGACTCTCGCTCAACTGCGCCCCACACATAATAATAGAGCGGGGTGCAGTCTGCAGAGTTAGGAGACCATATGTAAGGAGTTATGTAGTCGCAGAATTTGTTTGACAGTCATTACTGAGTTCTCCTGTTTGTGTCATGTTGCAGAATACTCTTGGCAGACGTATGGTCTTCCAGCAGTCACCCCCTTGATCAGGGCAACATTACCTTCTCAATATACTTAACGTAGGTCTCCGTGTTTAGTCTGAGACCCTGTGGCAAGATGAATGGAGGCATAACATTGTCATCACTAGTGATCACTCCAAACACCTTCGTAATCACCATTAAACTCATATAATAATCTGTATTGTGTTCAGATTGTCACCCAAACACTCTGCAACATTCGTATTGGATCTTCCGGCGCGTATGGCAATCATTACAGCAAATTGTTTCCAAATTTCTGGCGGTGTGAATTGCATCATTGTGTTATCACAGACGATGACCAACTGACCATATATTATACAGTGCAGACGACTGAATCAAAAACAAACAATGCGCATGTGCGAAATTTTTTTAAAAAAATATAAAATGACGACAATTTACCTATCGCACCCTGTATTCCATAACAGTTAAACAAACTTTTTGTTTCTAACGGCATTTACTTGTCTATTAGTAATTTTTTTTCTGTTGACGTTTTTCCTTCTGATTTTCCTGATTTTTATCGTTGAAAACAAAAGAACGAATGAAAGAAAAACTCTCAACTTCAGTGGTCGATATCTGACCATTAATTTTATATATATATATATATATATATATATATATATATATATATATATATATATATATATGTGAATGTCATTGGTGGTAGTTTTATTTTGTATATAACAGAGGTTTAAAAGGTTAGTGTGAAAGTTGACACTTTCCAACTTGGGTACTGCCACGTCATCGGTTGTTTCGAAGATTGTAGTCTCTATACAGAGACAATTCATTTGCAAGACCGGTTTGGATTTACGGTTTGCGAATTAAATAATGCTTAGATCAATGGTCTTCGGACACCTCCACGTAAATTATGCTCCCAAATTTTTCAGCTTGACTGATCTTATCTACTTGCAAGCCTCTGGGCAACGGAATATGGCCACGAATGAACTTGAGTTGCCTTTGAACGGAACCTGGGTGAAACTGTTCTCTGTGAAGAGTGCATTTACGTCTGAAGTTGCAAGATTGATTTCGTCTATTTAAACTGTAGTTCCATAGAGAAAGACAATCATTCAGTATAGAAAATATGACATACAAATCCACGTGTGAAAATAATAGGTGTACGGCCATATCCCATTGAAATGCCGGTTCCCGTACGATCACTAGTATTAAGCCACATCGAGCCTGGTCAGTACCTTGATGGGTTAACAATTCGGAATATTAGGTTCTATATACTTAGATGTGCGGGATGTAATAAGAATGAATATTCTTTATATTCACTTACGCGCATATACACTTTTTGGAAAGATATGAATCCTTCTCTCTTCACTCATGCTATGATCTAATTAGTATTAGTAAGTTCCTGTTATTATCTAAAAATATCTTCTAGTTTTAAGTAACCTGCAAAAGGTTGATAAACCGTAAAAAACGAATCCATCAATCAGAATAATAGTGGATAAACCCCGGTTATAATATTGCATCAAGAAACGTTAAAGATAAAAATATTCTTAATTTATGTCTGAAATTTTTGGAATGAAGAGTTAATTTCTACACTATTAATATTCGGATTATTGTCCGAATACTTGTTGGTATCACAACGTTTCGGCTGTTTACCCTCCGGCCTTTCTAAGGTGTATATCGATCGAAGTAAACTAAAGGGAATTCGGAAATGTGGTTTACCCGGATCGATATACACTTGAGGAAGGCCGGAAAGTACAACGACCAAAACGTTGTGATAACAACAACAAAGATGAGGACAATAGTCCGAATATAGATAGTGTAAACAAAGATTCTTAGTTTCAAATTCTTTTTTGGCGTTCGAAAGATCTAGATCCATAATCCATTTCCTAGCGCTGTTTAACTCTTTTTTTTATCGTTATTGTTTGTAGATATTCCACGTTCTAATCGCAGTGGTTTTATTATGAAAGTAATTTTACTATGTGATCTTGGACCCGAATTAACTGGAGGAATAGATTTAGATACATCGGACAAAAACAATTACGAGCGTCCCTGTATCTTCAGCGTTTCTGATCGATGATGATACTCCTGATCCCTGGCAGTAAATTTGTCCCCATTATCAGAAATCTTACTTTATTGTAAGCGAGGAAGAGTCCATAAAAACAGGAAATGAAAACCACAAAAAAGAGATCCCACATATATAAAATTCATAATAACAAATCCATTTCCTTCTCAATACGACGAGGATTTTCTTAAAGCGAATAAAAATTTGAATAAGAAAAAAAAAAAAGGAGGCCAAATATGCTTTCCAAAAGCTAAGTACAATATTATGTAACAGAGAAAAAATGGTTAGAAACAAAGAATCGAGTACTGAACTATTACGTAATTTACTGTCCTGATTGTTCTCTTCTTTTTCTGCTCATCTTTAATGTTTCTGTTCCTAATTCTTCCACATCCTGTAACCCCTTGTGTTTTAGTGGCATTACTGCCTAATTTGATCCAGATTTTAAAAAATCAGAGTATTAAGAAGGGGGGGAACTTCGTTAGTGTTATGGGAACTTATCCATAATAATAATGGACTATTCCTGACATTATAAATACTGCGCCTCTCAAGAGGTATCAGGATATTGCAAGACGAGGAGAGATAATTGAGAGCATATTGTAAGGATATTGGAATAGTGAGACTTGTCGAGACAACATAGTTCACTCTTACCAAATCTGATAGTCATTACTAATACTTCTACTTCTTTTTATTATATATCTGTTGTAATATATCTTTGTATTCCATACCTGTGTTCGTGGTATTCTTTCATTGGTTCTAACCTTAGACCATCACCGTGGTACAAGGAACTTGGACCATAACAGATAGATAATTATAATAAAAGATACAACAATACGATATAGAGAAAATAAAATATCCATGCTTAGAGAAATAAAACAGAGAAATAATAATAATGATAGATAGATAGATAGAAATCTTTAAAAAAGATAGATAGAAATGATAAAAGAGTCAGCTAGATAGATATAGATAGAGTTATGGGAACTTACCCATAATAATAATAATGGACTATTCCTGACATTATAAATACTGTGCCTCTCAAGAGGTAACAGGATATTGTAAGACATGGGGACTAGTTAGGTTTTCAGAGAGAATTTGAGGTATTATGGCGGACGCAGTAAGAAAGGTAGGAGTGAATGTGTTGTTTTGGTGATAGGAATATTGTTGGAATGTTTGGGTCCGTGTCTGTGACTAGCTAAGTTTAAAATTAAGACAGAAGAAGACCGTCCTTCCCCAACCCCCTTTTTGGCCTTGTGCCACATTTTGTACAAACGTACGAATAAATAACGATATTGTAAGACGAGGAGAGATAATTGAGAGCATATTGTAAGGACATTGGAATAGTGATACTTATCGAGACAACATAGTTCACTCTAACCAAATCTGATAGTCATTACTAATACTTCTACTTCTTTGTATTATATTTCTGTTTTAATATATCTTTGTATTCCATACCTGTGTTCGTGTTATTCTTTCATTGGTTCTAACCTTGGGCCATCACCGTAGTACAAGGAACTTGGACCATAATAGTTAGAAACAAAGAAAAGAGTACTGAAGTGTTAAGTAATATCATTCCTTCTCTATGGCAGTGAATTCTGGACAATCTCCCTACAGATGAAGGAGAGGCATGAAGAAACAGAGATGTTGTTCTATAGAAGGATGCTGGGTATACCGTGGACGGAACATGCGAGAAGCGACGAAGTTTTTGAGAAAATGGAAATAAAAAGAAAACTCTTTTTATTTAAGCTTTTGACCCCAAGCAAAGCGGAAGTGCCACTATCACGCAATGGGTTACAGAGAGTGGCAGGAAGAGTAAAGAGGCGTGAAAGAGGAAAAGATGAAGGCGAAGGCGAAGAATTAGATCAAGGCATCTGATGTCAATTGAGATTGCATTTGAATGAATGAAGATTATATCTATCATGGAAGCAAGTAAGAAGAAGGGAGTTCCACAGACGAGAAGTGCGAGACATGAAGCTATTGGAGTAGAAGAGACGGCTATAT